>CAUYRH010023211.1:0-23209 GCA_963574655.1 Perodicticus potto
AAAATGGAGACTTTACAGTCTTTGTATTAACCTGGATGGAAGTGGAACACATTATTCTTAGTAAAGCATCACAAGAATGGAGAAGCATGAATCCCATGTACTCAAGTTTGATATGAGGACAATTAATGACAATTATTGACATGGTGGGGGTGAGGGAAGCGGAAAGCAGAGAGAGAAAGAATGAGGGAGGGGTGGGGAAAGGAAGATCAGAGAGAGGGAAGGAGCGAGGGGGTGGGGTCTTGGTGTGTGCCACATCTTTTGGGGGCAACACACGATTATAAGAGGGACTTTACCCAACAAATGCAACCAGTGTAACATGGTTTCTCGTACCCTCAATGAATCCCCAACAATAAAAAAAAAAATAGGTAAATTAAAAAGACAAAAAAGTAGGTAAATTAGATAAATTGGAAAAACAAACAAACAAACAAACAAAAAATAGTTGAGGGATCATGAAGTGGATCCTTTTAGCTATGAGGAAGCCTCCTGACTAAATTGTGTGTTGTCCACTGTGTTTGGACTGTCACTGTTCACATGAGGTCAGGTGTGGGATTTTCCACTTATGGGATGGTGGCAGAGCTTGAAAACTTTTAGGTTTTAGAGTATTTTGTATTTTTGGATTAGCATTGCTCAACCCGCCAATACCTATATAATCCAGCAATTTCATTCCTAGATGTTTACCTTAGAGATGTGAAAATTTGTATTTACCCCAAAACTTACCAATGAATGTTTTAACAGCTTCATTCTTAATACCCAAATTTGGAAATGACTTAAGCATCCTTTAACAAATGATTGGGTAACAAGCTATTGCCCATCCATAAATAGAATACCATCCAGCAATAAAAAAGGAGATTACTGACATCACAAAGGCATTATGCTGAGTGACAAAAGCCAATCTCTATAAGTTACAAACTGTACGATTCTATTTATATGACACTATAAAAAAGCCAAAACCATGTTTCCCAGGAGTTTGTGAGAGGTGATAGGACATCAAAATTCTTCACATAGTTTGAGGATAGGACTTTTTATTCTTGTCACTTATTCCATTTATTTTTAATGTACATGAAATATTTCTGTTCTTCTAGGATCCTAGAATTTTGAAACGAATGTGAAAAGAAAACAAAAATTTATTATACATATATTTTTATTTTCTGCCATGTTTTTCCTTCCCTAAGACAGTGAACGTAAATGGCCAGGCTGATTGCATAGGGGAGGCCCAAAGGCAGGAGGGATATAGTAGTGATGTTCATTTACTGATGAGCAAACAGAGGCCCAGATAGATTAACGACTTGGCCAGAGACACATAGAGAGGAAGTGACAAAAGGGCATTTTGAACTGGAGTCAGTGGAATCACACATCAGTGAAGTGAAAAAATGTGTCAGGGAAAGCAGAGAACTTTTGTTGGCCAAAAAGCCACATTATAACTTTTGCAGCCTGGGGCACTCTTGCCTTTGCAGGCCCCTTCTTCCGCAATAACAGCAATATTAAACATTACCTTTGATATAACTTTAAATACTGCAGGCTTTCTTTCCTATTTTAAGCAAAATTTAATAGATTGGGGCGGCACTTGTGGCTCAAAGGGGTAGGGCGCCGACCCCATGTGCTGGAGGTGGTGGGTTCAAATCCAGCCCTGGCCAAATAAAAACTGCAAAAAAAAAAAATTTAATAGACTGAAAATCTAAAATTTTCATCTTTTAAGAAATTTTCACTTGAAAAGTTAAAATTGGCTGGGCGCCTTTAGCTCAAGCGGCTAAGGCGCCAGCCACATACACCAGAGCTGGAGGGTTCAAATCCAGTCCGGGCCTGCCAAACAACAATGACAACTACAACCAAAAAATAGCCAGGTGCCTGTAGTCCCAGCTACTTGGGAGGCTGAGGCAAGAGAATCACGTAAGCCCAGGAGTTGGAGGTTGCTGTGAGCTATGATGCCACGGCTCTCTACCCAGGGCGACAGCTTGAGGCTCTGTCTCAAAAAAAAAAAGAAGGTTAAAAAAAAAGAAAAAGGTTAATTTTTTTCTTCAACCCTATAAGTTCTTTCCCCCCCGTTTTTAAAAGAAACCAGTCTGTATCCTACAAGGATAGTTACACATCATTACTCATTTGCCCAAATCCATGGAATGTATGGCACCAAGAGTCAACCTTAATGTAAACTAAGGACCGTGGGGGATACTGAAGTGTCAATGCGGGTTCATCAGTCCTAACAAATGTACCACGCTGGTGGGGAATGTTTTTATGGAGGAGGCTATGAATGTGTGGGGGGCAGAGGGTAATGGGAACTCTGTACCTTTCTCTTGATTTTACTATAAACGTAAAAGTGCTCTAAAAAGTACAGTCTATTTTAACAGAAAGAAACTAAAATATTTTTGTGACCTCCTAAAAGGATCGAGGGCCCTCAGCAATGTGTCTACTGTATCTAATGGATAAATTATACTCACCTGCAAAGCAGCCACTAATGTAAATATTGGAAAAGCTTGTCAAATTTCTTAGAGGCAAGATATGATAGCAGCATTGAAAAATGATGATTCTTCTGACTCCAGGCAGTCTAAGGCAGACTTCAGAGAAAGAGTTAACACATAGTTACCACATCGCTAAACAAGTGCATTGGAATCTTTAGATTTCTTTCCCCAAAAATAACCCAGATTCATTTCTTTCATCCACACCTGAGTACCACATCTTGTCAAAGTGATGATGAAGATAAAACAAATAATGAAGGAAAGACATCCCAGGTTTTGGAAAACTGTCAGTCTGTGATACAACTTCTCTTCTCTGTTGTTGCAGCTACTGCACCAGCCAAGCTCCCTGAGCCGCTGCAATCAGCAGTGGCTGAGTGTGCAGGTAATTAGTTGCATCCCCTGCAGGGCAGAGTGAAACCAACTTTTTCCACTTGCAGGTCTTCCTGTTCTTTGTCAAGAAGTCTCACATTCCCCCCGCCCCCGGCCCCCATTAGAAAATGTTGTGAGGAGTCACCATTTGACCATACCTCCCACATAGCTCACACGTTTATTACTCTGCACCTCTTCATCCTCATTTCATGTGTTGCCCACTTGTGTGTCTTTACTCATGTCTCTGGTCTGCCACGAGTACTCTTTTCTGCTCCCATTTTTCGGCCTCCTGGTCAACTTTCAAGACTGAGTCTCCATAGCTCCTATTCCACAGCTGCTCTCCAGATCCTTCTCTCAGTATTAATCTCTTCTTCTTCTGTGCAGATTCTACCATAAAACACGTGATGCAGTTCCCTGCGCTATGCCCTTTCCTAACTTCAACAAGAGAGCACTCTCTCTGCTTTTCTACCTTCCATTCTGCCTGGATGGATTCAAAAGCAATTTCCGGAATTTAGGATTTGGTTAAAGTCCCTTTTTCAGGCTCATCATTGCTGTAATCCTTTCTATCTAGTTTCCCAGGTATCTGGATTTGAAAGATGTGAAATATGCAAGTATTAGGCATTTGAAGAGCTAATGCATGTTGCCCAGCACTTCAGTCAATCCTCAATTTCTCTGAAATGCTGTACTTCAAAGATTCTGCTAAGGATTCAGGAAGCAGCCACCGAGTTAAGTCTCTGTGAATTAGTTCGTTAGTAACCATCAGTGACCTCTAAGCGCAAGATCCCAAATTACCTTTGATCACAAAGTCTTTAGTAGCTGCCGGTGTGCTTGGGAAGAAATGCCTTACACCTTCCCAAGCCCAACCTCTGATGGTCAGTATCTGTACTGACCCTGCTTCCCATCACTTCATCACTCCAACTTCCTCAGGGTTATTTCTATATAACGTGTGTAGCTCTAATACTTAATAGTTCCCAAACACTGTGTTTTAAGCACTATTTGGTTCTTACATACATTGTGTGTCTCTTTTCCTTAAAATATCCTGTAAGGACTGGGTATCACTATTGCCATTTAATAACAGCCAAAATAAAATCTGATTGGGCCCAAAAGACATATTCTGCACAATCTTATTTGTGGTAAGATCACATCTTTCGTCCAGCCAGGCTGCAGAACAAAGAGAAGCAGCAGAGATGGAGGTGATGGTGGGGAGGTTGAAGTGGATAAAGTGGCCTCACATGTCTCACAAGTACTTTGTACAAGGAAGGTACCGCAAAAGGGCTACTGCTATTGTTTAATATTTATACGAATTCTTGATAGTCTGGGGAAAAAACTATGGAGAAGTCATGCTTTTAACTCTGCAAAATCAGGCTTAAAATTTGGAGGAAGGAAAACGAGAAATGAAAGATAATACATTTAAAGTTCATGCCTAAACCTTACCAGCCTTATGGGTCAGCACACTAGGAGGGTACCAGAGTGTTTCTATTGTATGTACTTCCTACCCTTCTTTTTTAATAAGATAGAGGAAGAAAGAGGAGAAACAACACTAACTCACAAATACCTATTTGAAATTGTTGGGATATAGAAGAAGTAATGAAACGTGTTTTTTAATGATGCTCTTCTGATATTTAAAATTTTCTCTCTCTGTAAAACCTGTATCTGAGGGTACTAGGGGGAAGCCATATCATATCAAGAGAATAAAAGCCAAATAGACAACAGCTTTTCTGTTTTCAGGATTTGAGAACTACAGTGTCTCAGTGCATCCTATCACCCTCCCACTCAAACGCATTGGAATTAGCATGTGATAGAAAGTTTACATGGCTCTAGTTTTGGCCTTTGAAGGTCATGGAAAGCACTTGTATGAGTCCATCTCATAACGTGGCAACATTTTCTTTAAAGTAAGGGTTTATATAATTTTTAAAAGGCCCATCAATAGATTATCAAATACAGTCGAACCTTGATAGTTGATCACCTCCCTACATTGACCATCTCCCTAAGTTGAGCCAATTTTCACAGACTGGACATGTGCCACATGTGCCCAATATAAGTTTCTTCTATTGAGTTGACTACATATACATTTTGACCAATTTGATACAGTCCCTTGGGTGGTCAACTTGTAGAGGTTCTACTTGGTTGGGGTTAAGACCAAAGTACTGCTTAAGGCTGATGTATACATTTGGTAGTCACATAAGATTATAAATGTCCATTTTTTCCTCTTGGAGATACTACCATTACAATACTGATAATCATCCCAACAACAGTATTGTGGAGATTCAGTGGGAGATTATATGAATCTTGCTTTGTAGCTTTAAAAAACCTATACAATATCTACTTCTTAATTTTAACTATTTTTGAAATAGAACACTAAAAATCTAAGACACTGGTAACAAAATAGCTGGGGAAAAGGGAAAAGTTTAATATTTGCTTGGGAATTAGATATAAAACAATCCTTTTAAAATGTACTTTTATAGCCAACTATAGCACAAGAATATGGGGAAAGGGGCAAGGGAGGGGAGGGGAAGGGGGAGGTTGGGGTGGAGAGAGGGTAATTGGTGGGGCCACACCTACGGTGCATTTTAGAAGGGTACAGGTGAAACTTACAAAATGCAGAATACAAATGTCTTCAAACAATAACTAAGAAAATGCCATGAAGGCTATGCTAAACAGATATTTCAGATTGTATATGAAACTAGCACATTGTACTCCTTGATTGCACTAATGTACACAGCTATGATTTAATAATAATAAAAAAATAAAATACAGATGTCAGATAATACTAAAAAAATGTACTTTTATTTTATGCAGACATGAATTTATCATAAAGTATTCATTATATCTTTGAGGCTTGTTTAATCAGATGAAGACAATCAGTAAGAGTGTAAGTCTAAGTGACTTCAGATACACGCTTACAGGTTCGCAGAGTATCTTTGTTACCTATGACAAAAATCCAAGCACAGGGCTAGGAGTACCAGGCTAGCTAGATTTCTACTTTCTTTCTTTCTTTCTTTCTTCTTTCTTCCCCCATTCCCCACACACACACCCCCGCACCCCCAAGAGGTCTAGAAATACCATTTTCTCATAGTATTTTGTTAACTTTTTCGGGAATTCAATAAGGCTTCATGGTTCCTACTTCATTAAACTTCAAAGGTGGTAAGCAAAAAATTTCATGCAGCTTTGAAAATATTGGGGGGAAATCAGATTCTGTCAAACTTAGAATGAAAATTAATTTTTCATAAAAAGCATAATTTAATTTGTTTAAAGCAGCCAAATTAGATAGACAATACATTTCTTCAATGCTATAAGAAAGTCCCTGCTAGTGGTTTTGGGTAGGAATATTTACAAATGGAATAGAATAAGCAAAACCATTTAAAGCCATGAGGAGAAAGCCCAATTTTTCTACATTTCTGATTATTCAGTATTACACTTAATTCCAACTTCCATTAGCTAAGGGAGTCCCTTATTATGGAAAACAATGGTAAGTTCAGGCAGAGAGTGCTTTCTGGTGAACTTGAAAGTCTGGCAAGATGGAAAACCATCATCACTCTGTTCTTTTGGAGGACTTAATTGGGATATAATGAAAGACAAAAAATTGACTTCTACTGAAAATAGGAATTTTTACAGGTGACAATATCACAGTAGGTTTCCATCCTTATATTCCTGCTCTAGTTACTGGCAGCACTTAGAAAATTAGGCCAAGCATTATTATTTCAGGTTCATTTCATACTGACAGGAGTAAAATTGATGTTCATATATTTGACATTTTAGAAACTGCATTCAGAGCATCATTACTGCAGTGAGCATTTCAGAATTTTTTTTCTGACTTATTTTACAAATAGCTCGTATAGAATATTTTTTGTGTTCATATCATTTTAAGTAATGTCAGGTTCATGTTTATGTTCCCTGGGTCCTGGTTCCCAGGACTGAAGAATGGTTACTGGTACCAAGTTGACACTCGCATGCCAAATCATAAGATTTATTAAAGCTCCCTATGTTCCGCAGTAGGAATGGGTCTATCCCCGCAAGTGGAGAAGAGCCTGGGTTTGTAACACATTTCTGCTTTAATGTCTACGTCTTATGGTGTGTTCACCTGGTGGGTGGAATGTTCCTGTTTTTCTTGGGAAGGAGGGAGAGAACAGCATCTCTACTGAATCTCCCTCACCTTGCCTCTATACCTGTTTCCCCTTCCTCTTGATTCCTATCTGATAGTACTACATCAAATTAAGCCCAGCAGTACTCTGACTGGGGATCACTTTTATTCCTTGGTGGGATGTGGCACTAGCCCAAGGCATGGGAGAGGGTTCCCATTTTGCAGCACTCTCCAATTCCAAAAGTAAGTCTAGATTTGTATTTTTGCCAAATTTGAGCTCATGGGAACACTTTGGTGAGTGGTTTTGGTTGTAAAGTATGCTGGAGAAACAAGTTCTGTAACTAGTTACCAGTGAAAATGTAACCAAGGGAGCTACCTAGTAAATAAAAAGATGTAAAGTAAAAAAAAGTAGTGGTGGGGCCTACCGGAAGTTTAGCAACAGAACAGGCACAGCATGTAAATATATATGTTCTTATTTAAATCTAATGGATGGACGTACCCTTCACAGTGCCAAAAGTCAAATATACTCATGGATCCCAAGAGTTCTCAGTTCCACTGGTCTCCATAGAGCAAAAATAGCTCATTTTCTCCTGTGTCTGGTTTTGGAACCGCTGTCAATTGCTCCCTTCAGCAAGAAGTTGACCCAATATTCCCATGTATCTGTCATTTTAAGAAGCTTGAACATAAAGTATTTGCATTTACATGTCAAGATGGAAACAACTCTTAGTGCCAAGCCCCAAGTAGAAATCTTTATACTCCTTGTCTAGTTTAGTCTGAAATGAAACTTTAATATGAAACCTGAGGGCAAGGCACAGGGCGATCATTCTACACATGAGTGTTCTGAGCATATTGGCTACAACCAAAGTTCTTTAGAGCCTGGTAAATATTAATTAGGATGTGTCTGTTAACACTTTATCATTTGAATATCTGTAGCTCCATTTTGCTTTTCTATTCATTTCTGAGGATGCCCATTAAAAAGAAATGTACATATTTTTCAGCAAAACAAACTAAAATACTAATCTAATAATGTAGCACTATGAATTTCTACATGTGGTATTATTTGAGCTGCTATATTCCATTTATTTGGCTGTAGGTTGGTTAGAGTCAAGAAAAATTGATTTAATATATTTGCCAAGTGATAGCACAATACAGAGCATAAGACTACAAGCTCTCACTATCAGCTTTCATGGCAAAGTAGAAGATGGAGAGATGAGATTTCTAAGGAAGCAGTCTTTCCAAGCTTATGAAAGTCAGGGAGCATAACTCCTTTGGGTTTATGAAAATGATTCACCTAACATCTATCTCTTCTAGGAAGAGTTGACAATCTAAATGGAATAGTCAATGGAGCCCACTGCCCCGCCCTTTCAATTGCATGTTTCTTATTCATAGCATGGCTGCATGGCTAATAAGTGGCAAACATGTAGATGTGGTAATTTTGTTTTGGTTTTGCTATGGACAGTATATAAGAATGCTGGCCACTATAAAGCCAGGAGCCATCTGCAGAGTATTTCATTACTTTGCCATATTGGAAAACCACGGCAATGGAAGCCAAGGAATCCTTCTCCCCTCCATACTTAGAAGAAGACAAGAGGCATTCTTCCAAATCCAGAAGAGAGCAGCTTTGAGTGCAGGGTGCCTTTACACACACAGTCTCTCAACCTTTAATCATATGTAACCAGACGTGGGCTTGTTAACTGCATACATTCTTTGGCTAAGTATTTTTTCTTTTTATTTAGAATCACAGATTGGTTAATATCTTCCCATCTTAGAAATTCAGGATATCACTTACCTGTATCACAGCAGCTAATAACAGTCTAGCTGGAAAGAGGTGGAGGAAGAATAAAGAATGGAGAGAAACCATATTGCTGAAGCAATCATTAACTTTCCCTGAGGAAGCTGCATGTTAGATATCTCCATTAGAACTGATGCATTTCAGGATAGCTTAATTTATTTATTCGTATTCATAGACTTTATATTTTAGAGCAGTTTTATGTTTATAGAAAAATTCAGCAGAGAGTACAGAAAGTTCCCATATACCCTCATCCCAGCCCCAGTTTCTCTCATTACTGATATTTTGCATTAATGTGATATACCTGTATCTGTTGCAACTGGTGAACTAATATTGATATATTATTTTTAATTAAATCCTGTAGTCAACCACTGATTTTTTATTGTTTCCAGACTTTCACCTTTCCAGAATGTCATATACTTTATACTATATACATAGTATATACCACTTTAAGGCTGGATGTCTTTTCCTGGTTTGATATCTCGTTTCTTTTTAGCACTGAATAATATTCCATTGTCTGGATGTGCAACAGTTTGTTTCTTCATTCACCTACAGAAGATCATCTTCTTGCTTCCATGTTTTAGAAATTATGCAAAAAGCTACTATGCACATTTGTGTGCATATTTCTGTGTGGACATAAATTCTCAACTCATTTGTGTAAATACCAAAGAGCATAATTTCTGGATTGTATGTTATGAGTATGTTCAGTTTTATAAGTAATTGCCAAACTGTCTTGCAAAGTGGCTGTACCATTTTGCATTCGCACTAGCAATGATTGAGAGTTCCTCTTTCTTCCCATCCTCACCAACATTTGATGTTGTCAGCATTTTAGATTATAGCTATTCTAATATGTGTATCTCATTATCATTTTAATTTGCATTTTCTTTATGAAATGTTGAGCATCTTTTCTTATGCTTATATACCATTCTATGTCCTCTTTGGTGAAGTATCTGTTTATATCTTTACTCGTTTTGAATTGAATTATTTTTATTTATTTATTTATTTAAGATAGAGTCTCACTATGTTGCTTTTGGTAGAGTGCCATGGCGTCACAGCTCACAGCAACCTCAAACTCTTAGGCTTAAGGGATTCTCATGCCTCAGCCTCCTGAGTAGCTGGGACTACAGGCATCTGCTACAATGTCCGGCTATTTTTTTGTTGCAGTTGTCATTGTTGTTTAGCAGGCCTGAGCTGGGCTCAAACCCGCCAGCCTCAGTGTATGTGGCCAGGGCCCTAATCACTGAGCTATGGGCGCTGAGCCTGTCTATTTTCTTGTTATTGAGTTTAAGTGTTCTTTGTATGTTTTGGTTACAAGTCCTTTATCTGCTATGTGCTTTATAAATTTTTTCTGTAGTGTAATTTTTTTTTCTTTATATCAACAGACATATCTTTTGCAAAGCAGAAGTTTTTAATTCAGACGAAGTTAATCTCATCATTCTTTTTCTGTTTTTTAGAACATCTTTTTACTATCATATCCAAAATCTCGTTGGCAAAGTCACCTAGATTTTCCCCTATGTTATCTTCCAAAATTTTTAGTTTTGTATTTTACATTTATGCCTGTGATCCAATTTGACAAAGTTTGTGAAAGACGTAAGACGTGTATATAGAGTATTATTGTTGTTGGTCTGTAGATGTCTAATTGTTTCAGCTTCATTTGTTAAAAAGGCTGTCATTTCTCACTGAATTGCATTATCTCCTTTGTCAAAGACAAATTGACTATATTTGTGTGGTCGATTTCTGGGTTCTCTATTCCATTAATTTATTTATCTATTCATTTGCCAATACCACACTATCTTGACAACTATAGCGTTATAGTACATCTTGAGGTTAAATAGTGTCAGTTTTACAACTTCTTCTTCAATATCATATTAGCTATTCTGGGTCTTGACTTTCCATATAAACCTGCCAGTGAGTTTTTAATGTGAATTCAGGATACAATCTGCAGAGTCTAAAGATTATTAATAACACAAAAGCATTTATTTTCATTTTTACATTTAAAAGAGCACCATGATGATTTTTTAAAAAATAAAGACGATTTCTTTGCCACAAACTCATGTTACCTTTTCCACAGCCCCTATATTCTGAACCATGTGGCTAAAAAAAGACAAGTTTCTCTTGCCATTTCAAAATCCCATTTCTCCAAGCAAAGAAAGTCAGAAGTCATTTCCAGCTTTCACCCTGTAGAATGTATGTATAAAGTGGTAAGCTCTGTTATATTTTTTTGAACTGTATGAATAATGGTACTTTTCAAAGGATATCAATGAGTAATAAATTTAGTACTTTATTTCTTTTATGGATTAGGCATAAGAGAATTTGCAATACATCTTTTGCCAAAGTTCAAAGCCTTTTGAGTTCTCGTCAAGTGATATCATTGAATTTTTCAGGTAGAAACTCCGGATCCTCTGTAGATTAATGATAATTTGGGGAATATTGGAGAATAAACATATTATGAGGACTATCTATATTGGAACCAAAAAATGAGTTCAAATTCGTGAAAAAGTTAATACGTAGTGGACCAAATCACTCCCTGTTTATGCTCTAAAATCTTTCATCAGTTCTGACAGTCTTTACCATCACACTACACTGCCTCAATTCATTTGATGTGCTCCCATTTATTCTCTCAGGGGGTATATCCGGAAATCTTATTTTATTCTAAAAACATCTGGGGAGCAGCTTTTCATTAATAGGCATGTTCCACATTTATTTAGCTGCTTCTCTTTCCTTTGCCCCTGTGTAAACAGTGTTGACTCTGTTTAACTCTGTAACACAAGAATAGATGTATTCACTTGACCCTACATTATAAGACATTAAAAATGATCTGTTGACAGAGTGTAATATAACAATCATTAACAAGGGTGAACACAGTTCTCTTCAATGCAAGCTCATCATATTTGACCATGCTTGCTGGCATTTCGTATTGTCACAGGTGGTGTTAGTATTAGACCTTCAATCCCAGTCAATTGAAAGAAATTAGAAGACCTTCACACCTGCACATACATTACACACACACAGGGAAAAGTCAGATCTTCCTTCCTCGTGATTCTAGCAGGGACGATCTTTCGTTGTCTTCCCCTCATTTTCTAAGAAATGTGAGTCCTACCTATTAGAAGAAGCTCTGTTTGGGAGTGACTCATCTTTTTCTGTAACATTACCAGCCTTTCCACTTTGTTTCAGCTACAAGATGCAAATGCCAGAATAATTTAATGCCCTCCTGCTAATTGCCAAGGCTAATAGAGAAACTGCTAGGACTCTTCAAATGCCTTTCATTTACATGTTGATTTCTTGCTTCCCACTTGGGAAAGGTGTGTTTGGTTCTAACTGCTTTTGATCTAATGGTTCTGTAGACTGACCTACTTTCATTTTTTCTTAGTGCTGACATTTATTTTATTTTCTTTATTTAAGGGCAGAAAATAACAGAAAAGGTAATCAGCATGCATTTAGGTCATTGTAAGTGTCCCAGTTACATTTGCATTTTTCTGTTAAAAGTCTAATGCTGCCTTTGAATGATTTAAGATATTTGGACAAGGGGAAAAAATAACCCTTCCTTCTCATAAATCCAGAGTGAAAACAAAGAGAATACATAATCCACCTGCCTTGATTCAGGACCATGTAAATTACATCAGCTGCAGTCATAGATTTTGTCAGACTCCCAGAAATCATTCCCTGAGGACCCAAATCCAGGTAAGGCAAAGAGCCTCCTTTTCCCCCATAGCACTAGAGGCTTTGAAGGACCCAAAGGACAGAAGCCTACCTTTTTGATTACTGGGTTTCAAGGCAGAGTGTGATCTTTGTCCCTTACAGGGGAGGTGACATCCAACAGAGGAATCCCAGAGCTGTATCTCACTGTCTCACTGTGAGGAATTGAACAGGAATTATGCTTCAAGGGTCATTTACATATTTCAGGAACCAGAATGAGGTTGGTACAGACTTGAAAAAATGATTAGAGTGGCAAAGAGGACGCTGCATCTGAGAAGGTGAAATTGTGCCAGACTCTTGTGTTGTTTGGGACAGATACAGGAGACAGACAGAAACCACGGAAATGAATTTAGTAATTAAAGGGCTGCAGAGAGTGGTAGGAGTTTATCTGTTTATCAATTTCTCTGCTGCGATTTTCTTTTTCTCTTCAAGGGATCAGAGCACAACATTTTCCAAATTGCATTTGACATCATGAGAGTTGCTTCTACGTCAGTTGTCAATACTTGTTTATGCGGCCAAATAAACTTAAGGAATGCTAATTTTCATGAAGTTTGTTTCATTTTTGTTTTGTTTTCAGTTTATAATTTCTCTGAGTTTTTAATATGACAATGTGTACTGTGACTCTCTAAAATAAAGAAAAAATAATAAATGCATTTCAAACCAATTGATCACAGAGCTTCTTTATGGAATGACAATATTTTGTAATATTTTTTCAAAGTAATATGACTTTGGCTATAAAAGCAGATACTGCTGATGAAATGGTAATGAAAAATCAGTTTCTGACCCCCATTTCTCATCATTACTATTTCTGATCCATTAAGAAAATTTCTTTCACCAAGTCTGTTTTAAGATTTTTCTGGTGGTTAGCCCAGTCTTACAAAATAATACTTAGAGTGCTATTTATTGACTTATCAACTTTAACATGGACTTTTGATGATATGCATTAAGGGGCTGGGACTTTAGTTCACTTACACCAGGTGACCCCTCTCCTTCCCTCTCTTTTTAATATACTGATAGTATGGCTTTAGTTACATTCATCATTCTCTTGGTGGCTTTACATGAATACACAAAACTGTTTCTTGTCCCATTCATCAGTTTGTCCCTTTTTCTTTAGATCAAACGAAGAGTTGAAAAGACAGAAAAGGGAGCTTCCATACACCCTTCACCCAGCTTCTCCTAATGTTAACATCTTATATAACCACAGTGTATTCATCAAAAATAAGAAACTAACATTGATATAATACTACTAATTAAATGAAAGACTTTATTTGTATATCTTCACTCTTTCTTAGTAGTCATTCAAGTTTAAGATCCAATCCTGATACCATATAGTATTTGTCCGACTTATCTCCTTACTCTCCTCCAATCTAAGAGAGTTTCTTAGTCTTCCATATCTTTCACAATTACAAAACTTTCAAAGAGTAGTGGTCATGTTTTTGTCTGATGTTTTATTACAATTATGTAGAAGTTATGGATCTGGGGAAAGAATATCACGGATATACTTTTTTCATCACACCAAAGGATACATGGTACAAACATGATTACTAAAGATGTCAACCTTCATTGGTTAGATCGTGAAGTATCTTCCAGGTTTCTTTGTAAATTACCATTTTCCATTCTCACATTCTGTTCATTAGGAGAAAGTCACTACATGTAGCTATACTCAAGGGTAGATGAATTAAGTTCAAAATCCTGCAAGCATGAATAGCAAAGAGTTTGTGGATTTATGCTAAAACTACCACAATAATTAATGAACTATCTAGGGGAAGATACATTGAAGTGCAAATATTGCCTTAAAAATTGTTCCACTAATTTATATTTCATCAGTGAATCGTACCTGCATTAATTATTACTGTGATATTCTGATGGTGATTGTCTATTTCTCTCATTCCCTCTACTTTTATAACTAGGAAATCCTCTATGTATCTTCTATATTTCTTTTCTTCTTCATTTATTTATGTATGTATGTGTTCAAACATTATTTACATTAGTATGGACTCATGAATATTTATTTTAATATTTGGACTGTAATCCAATACTTTCATAATTTATTCTCAGGCTTAAATTGTTCCAACCTTAGCCATCCTAAGCTCTTTCAGGTTGATTCATATACTCTTGATATGCCCAATATTTCCTTTTTATTTTTTAGGACTTTTTTACTTGCTGGCACTATAAGACACTGTAGACTCTTGAATTTTTCCTATCCCAGTCCTAGAATCATCTCTCTCTCTCTATTGGTTTCCTGGTTCCTTCTACTGAAGGATGGTATCTAGAAGCCAGCATCTTCATTAGATACACTTTGTGTGAACAAGGTTCTTCTAACCCACTTTAGTAGACAGAGCTAGAAAATAATGTATGCATACTAATCCATGTGTGCACACACTTATACATTTATTTTTGTACATATCTGTATGTATGCATGTAAACATAAGTTTATACTTTTATTTCAGACTCTAATCAAGCACCATAACATTCATCTTAGCATTTCTGACTTGCTTATTTGTAACTTTTTTTTCTCTGACATTGAAAGTGACTGGGCTCTTGTGATCTACTACATATTTACTTGTTTGTAGTACATAAATAGAATAGTTTTAGAATTTCTAAATCATATCTCCACAAGAAAAAAAATTTACCAACTAGAATATAATGTTTATGTATAGTTCTCTTTTTCTTTAGAATTAGAGAATCTAGCCTTACTGTTTTTTTTAATTAGTAAACTTTTCTTCCTCAACCCCTTCAGTAATATGCTAAAGTAGAGTCCTGTGGGTTGAGTAAAGCCATCCATCTCGCTCTGCAGTACGATGTAGAAGAGTTACATTGCTCCCAAAATTGCCCTTTCCCAACCAATTTATAGGCTGCTCCTTCCTCACTCCCTATTCCTGGTACCACTGACCTATTGTTTCACCTTTTCCAGAACGTTACGTAAATCGAATCATATATCATGCAGATGTATGAGTCTGGCTTCATTCACTTAGCAAACTACATTTATAATTCATCCATGTTATTAATCAATAGAATGTTTCTTTTTATTTCCTTGTGATGCTCCATTGTAAGGATGTACAGTTTGTTTACTCATTCACTTATTGAAGACATCTGGGTTGCTTCCAGATTTTTGGCAATTCTGAATAAAGCTACTGTAAACACTTACACACAAGTTATTCCATGAACATACATTATAATTCACTTGGGAAATACATGGAAGTGAAATTACCAGGCCATAAAATAAGTGCATATTTATTTTAAAAAATTTCCAAAATTCCACAAATGGCTGGACCATTTTGCATTTCCACCAAAAATGAATGAGAGTTTCTCATTTCTGTTGGTCCTCGTTGCCACTAGCCCTTGGTGTTGCCAGGTTGTTTTTGTTTTTTTTAAATTTTAGCTATTGTAAGTGTTGTGTAGTTAAATTTAATCATAGTTTTAATTTGTATTTTCCTAAGGACTTATGATGTTGAGTATCTTTTCATATACTTATTTGCCATGCATATATCTTTTCTGGTAGAGAGTCTATTTAATTAAGTCTTTTGCTCATTTATCTGTAGAGTTATAATTTTAATTGGTCTTTATATATTCTGGGTATAATTCCTTTATCAAATAGGTTATTCGGAAGTATTATCTTCTACTCTATGAGGAGCTGTTCATTTTTTAGCTGGGGTCGGGTTTGAACCTGCCACCTCCGGTATATGGGGCTGATTCCCTACTCCTTGAGCAACAGGCGCTACCCTAACTTTTCATTTTTTAGCAGTGTCTTTTGCAGAACAAAAATTTTAAATTTTAGTGAAGCCCAATTTATCAGTTTTTTAAAAAGGTGTCATGCTTTCGGTGTTGTAGCTAAAAAATCATCACCATACCAAAGTCACACAGATTGTCATATTTTCTTCTAGAAGTTTTATAGCTTTACATTTTACATTTAAAACAAATCTGTGGTCAATTTTATATTAATTTTTCTAAAAGATGAAAGATATATATCGAAGTACCATTTTTTTGTATATGAAAATTTAGAGTCTATATCTTGGCTCCCTATTCTATTCTACTTATATATATATGTCTATCATTTTTCCGTATTACCCTATCTTGATTACTATTGTTTCATAGTTAGCATTGCAGTATAATAGTGTAGTCATTCAACTTCATTCATCTTTTTCAGAATTTGGCTATTCTTATTTCTTTGTTCTCCTATGGAAATTTTTTTGTTGTTGTTGGAAATTCATTAGGGGTGTCAGAAACCAGGTTACACCGATTGCATTTGTTTCATAAAGTCCCCCTCCTATATAAATTTTTAAATCAGCTTGTCAGCAATAATAACAAAAAAGTTTCTATGATTTTGATTAAGGAAGTGTTGGATGTCTTTATTAAATTGGGAAGAAATAAAAATACTGGGCCTTCAAACCACAACCACCATTTATTTAGATCTTCTTTGATTTATTTTATCATTGTTTTATGGTTTTCAGAATACGCATCCTACATACAATTTGTCTATTGCCAGAAAATATATGGGTACTTATAGGATTACACATGTAGGAATACAATTAACGTCTCTGTACTAACCCTGTACCCTATGAATTTGCTAAACTCAATTATTAGTCCTAAAGATTGTTTTTTGTGTACTTCAGGATTTTCTATATACATAGTCCTATCATTTGAGAATAAAGACAGTTTTACTTCTTCTGTCCAAATATGTATGTCTTTATTCTTTTTCTTGCCATATTACACTTGCTAAGACTTCCAGTGCAATGTTCAACAGTAATACTAGGAAAAAATATTCTTACCTTGTTCCTGATTTTATTTTTTATATTTTAGGTTAATGTGAGGGTGTATATAATTAGGTTAAACCATTTGCTTTTTAGGGTAAAGTTCAAAGTCTGAGTAGTTGAGTCCTTCACCCAGGAAGTGTGCCATGTACCCCTATAATTTTCCCAATAAGTGAGAACTTACCAAGCCCCTGGACCTCCTTCCCCCTTCTCACATTTAATTGTGTTTTTCTCTTGTGTGGGCCTGTAATTGTTGATCTACTATTTAAAATCAGTACTGATAGCCGGGTGTTGTGGCGGGCATCTGTAGTCTCAGCTGCTAGGGAGGCTGAGGCAAGAGAATCACTTAAGCCCAGGAATTGGAGGTTGCTGTGAGCTGTGTGACACCACAGCACTCTACCGAGGGTGACAAAGTGAGACTCTGTCTCTACAAAAAAAAATAAAAATAAAAATAAAATAAAATAAAATAAAATCAGTACTGAGTACATAGGATGCTTGCTTCTCCATTCTTGAGATATTTTATTTAGGAGAATGTTCTCTAAATCTATCCAGGTAAATATAAAACATGCAAAGTCTCCACTTTTTATGGTTAAATAGCATTTCATGTTATATATTTTTTATGGTTAAATAGCATTTCATGTTATATACTATAGTTTATTAATCCACTCACAGGATGATAAGCACTTAGGATGTTTCTACATCTTTGCAGTTGTGAATTGATCTGCTCTAAACATTCAAGTGCAAATGTGCTTATGGTAAAATGATCTTTCTTTTTTCTTCTCAGTAAATACCCAGTAATGTGATGATGGGATCTAATGGAATGTCTACTTTTAGTTCTTTGAGTATTTTCCATTCTCCTTTCAAAAAAGCTGTAATAGTTTGCAGACTCACCAACAGAACATAAGTATTCCCCTCTCTTCACAACCACGCCAACATCTGCAGCTGTGGGACTAATATTAGTTGGTATCTCAGAGTGGTTTTGATTTGCATTTCTCTGGTGATTAGGCACAATGAGCATTTCTTCTTGGGAAAAGGTTCTGTTCTTGATTTTACAAGAAAAGCATTCAATCTTTCTTTTTTAAATCCATTGATATTTTTATGATTTTTCATATGATCTTTCTAATTTAGTCTATTAATGTATAATATGATGAAGTACACTGATTTTTGAATACTAGCTTTGTATTTTCAGGATAAAACCCACTTGGTTGTGATATGACATTATGGCAATGTATTGTTGGATTCAATTCATAATAACTTTTTTCCCCTATGTTTACGATGGGTTTGCTTATTCGTTGTAGTGTCTTTGGTTTCATATTAGGATAATATTGGCATCATAAAATGAGTTTGGAGATGTTCCTCTTCTGTTTCCATAAAGAGATTGTAATAGAAAAATTGCCGTGAAGCTACCTGGACATTGAGCATTTTTGTTCATAAGGTTATTAACTATTTATTCAATTTCTTTGATAAAGCTGTTCAGATTATCTACTTCCTCTTGAGTGAGATTTTATACTTTGTAACTTTCAAATAATTGGTCCATTTCACCCAGCTGTAGGATTTCTGAGCAGATACGTGTTCGTACTTTCTTACGTGTCTCTCGTCTTTTTAATGTGTGTTAAGTTAATAGTGATTTTCCCTCTTTCTTTCCTGATGTTGGTAATTTGTGTCTTCTCTCTTTTTATTTTTTAATCAGTCAGGATAGAGATTTATTCTATGTTATTATTTTCTCAAGAACAGCTTGGAGTTTCATTGATTTTCTCTATTGTTTATTCTATGTTAAATTTCATTAATTTCAACACTAAATTTTATTTCCTTCTCCCTGCTCTTTTATGTTTCCTTTTTTTATTTTTTCTCTATTTACTCAAGTTACTGATTTTAGTTCTTTTTTCATCTCCTAATCCAGGTATTTAATGCAGGAATTTACTCTCTGAATACTGTTTTATTTGCATCATATCATCAATGATAATATTTTTATTTTCATTTCATTTTAGTGAAAAACGTATTTTAAAAATTTCTGTTTTGACTTTCTATTTAACTTGTAGGTACTTTAACTTTGGTGACAAAATATCTTGGAAACTTTGCAATTTTACTTCACTCCCCACATTACATTTTGAATTTTTGATGTTACAATTTACATTTGCTATATTGCATATCCCTCAACAAATTATTGCAGTTATTATAATTTTTAATAGTTTTTGCTGTTAACCTTCGTGAAGATATAAGTAATTTATATGCCACCATTACAGTATTAGAATATTCTGATTTTGACTGTGTACTTACATTTACCAGTCAGTTTTATGCTTTCTGATGTTTTCATTTTACTCACTAGCATCTTTCAACTTAGAAAACTCCCTTTAACTTTTTTTTTTGTGTGGATGATGAGGAATTCTCTCAGATTTTTCTTGTGTGGAAAAATTTTTATATCTCTTTCATTTATGAAGGATCGTTTTGTTGAGTGTAGGATTCTTGGTCAAGAGTTTTATTTTTTTCCTTAAGCACTTTGAGTGAATCATTCCACTCTCTCCTGACCTGTGAAGTGTCTACTGAGAAGTCTGCTACTAGCTGTATTGAAATGCCCTTATTTGCTATTTGCTTGTTTTCTATTGTTGCTTTCAAGACCCTTTCTTAGTCATTGATATTAAATAGCTTGAAATATATGTCATGGGTTAGTCTTATTTGGATTGAATCTGATCAGATATCTTTGACCTTCCTGTACCTACATATTTACACAGTTCTCTATCTTTGGAAATTTTTCTGCTACTATTTCTTTAAACAATCTTTCTATCTATTTACCTTTCTCTTCTCTTTCTTGAGCTCGAAGACTCAAAAATTTTCTCTTTTGATGCTTTCCCATTAATCCTATAAGCTTTCTTTATTTCCTTTTCTCTTCTGACTGTGTATTTTTAAATAATATATCTTCAAGTTTATAGACTGTGTATTTTCAAATAATATATCTTCAAGTTTATAGACTCTATCTTTGCATGATGCTGTATATTTCATTTTTTTATTTTATATGTTATCTTTTTGACCTCCAAGTTTTCTATGTTCTTTTATTATTTCAATCTGTATTAAATTTCTCATTTTGATTGCTTATTGTTTTTCTCATTTCACTAAATTGTTTCTCTGCATTTTCTTTTTTTGTTAAAAAAGTCTATATTTATTTTATAAACTTTTCTCCATTTTTAAAAGTTTTGTTAATTTATTTTTTTATTAAATCATAGCTGTGTACATTAATGCAATTGTGGGGTAGAATGTTCTGGTTTTATATACAATTTAAAATATTTTCATCTAACTGGTTAACATAGCCTTCATGGTATTTTCTTAGTTATTATGTTAAGACATTTATATTCTACATTTAGTAAATTTCACATGTATCCTTGTAAGATGCACCGTAGGTGTGGTCCCACCAATTACCCTCCCCCTACCCATCCTCCTCCTCCCCTTCCCTCCCTATCCCCTGATCAAACTAAAAGCTTTTTGTATAGCCAAGAACACAGTAAGTAAAGCAAGCAGACAGACCTCAGAATGGGAGAAGACATTTGCAGGTTATGTCTCTGACAAAGGTTTAATAACCAGAATCCACAGAGAACTCAAATGTATTAGCAAGAAAAGAACAAATGATCCCATCTCAAGGTGGGCAAGGGACTTGAAGAGAAATTTATGAAAAAATGCTCATTATCCTTAATCATCAGAGAAATGCAAATCAAAACTACCTTGAGATATCATCTAACTCCAGTAAGATTAGCCAACATCTTCAGAGATGTGGAGAAAAGGGAACACTTCTGCACTGCTGATGGGAATGCAAACTAATACGTTCCTTTTGGAAAGATGTTTGGAGATCACTTAAGGATCTAAAAATAGACCTACCATTCGATCCTTCAATTCCTCTATTAGGTATATATCCAGAGGACCAAAAATCACTTTATAACAAAGATATTTGCACCAGAATGTATATTGCAGCCCAATTCATAGTTGCTAAGTCATGGAAGAAGCCCAAGTGCCCATCAACATATGTATGGATTAATAAATTGTCATATATGTACATCATGGAATATTATGCAGCCTTAAAAAAAGATGGAGATTTTACCTCTGCATTTTCTTGAAGTTAACTGAGCTTCCTTAAGCAGTTGTTCTGAATTCCTTGTCAGACAGTTTATATATCTCTTTCTCTAGGATCAGTCATTGGCAATTTAATTTTCATTTAGTGAAGTGATATTTCCCTGAGTGTTCTTGATCCTTGTGTTCATGGATCAATGTCTACACATTTAAATACTTATTCCAGTATTCAACAGATGCTTTTTTGGGAAAGTCCTGTGCCTGGTGTGGATTTGGTGTGGACAAGAATCCCTACACCTGGTGTAGTATTACCAGAAACCTGAGGCCTCCTGCAATAGGCAAAGTGCTGGGACAAGCCAGAAGTAGCTACCTGCTGCTGAGTGGCATATGGACATCAGTCTAGTGGTGATGCAGGATAGAGGTCCACTTTGCCACACAGGCCTGACATCTGAGGCTGTATGAGTCTTCCTGGCACTAAGGTGGGTCTAGAGGCTCAGTCCCAGAATATGGGATATAGGAATCTTTTACTATGGCAGACCCAGTGTTGAAGTCCAACACAAAGTCCTAAGCTTCCCTTTGCTTTCCTCAAGCAGATGGTATCTCTCTCTGAGCTGGGCTGCCAGAGGTTGGGGAGGGATGATGCAGGTAATGTAAAACTCTTTAATGAGTCTTGTCTTATTTTTCTGCTACAACCAACCAGATATGGTAATCTATCACCTGCTTTCCTGAGCTCTTGCAAGGATATTTTCTCATGTGGATAGTTGTTCAAACTAATTTTATGTAGGGGAACAATCAATGAAGAACCCTACTCTACCATCTTACTCCAGTACTTTGTGGAGAAAGAAACTGGTAATTAAATGCTAGTAAAGTTACTGTCATCGATGATATTAATAAGAAAATACAAATGCAGAAGGAATTTGTCTTCTTACTAGACAATAGGTATTTTATATTTCTGTTTCTTAACCTGTATTTTATTTTCTATTATTTTTAGCTGATGATATTACCCAAATGCCTATTTCTGACTTCTGAAGAAGCTTCATAATAAGTTATTATTAACCTCACTTCAAAAACAATGTTATCAAATTTTAATCATCCAGAAATCATTTAGTATCATGGAATAAAACTATGCATGTTTAAAAAGTCAAAGCATTGTACATAAAAATTATTTGAGCTAAGTGTGTCAACCCCTGCATGCTGCAAAAGGGTTAGTGAAAGATCATCTAGAGAGGGGTACAGAGGCAGATAGCCAATTATCTTCTGGTTTTGCCAAGAAACTTATATTCTATCATTATTTTTTATTTTATTGACATATTGTAATTATAGGTATTTATGGAGTATAATTTGAGATATAAATATATATAGATGTATAGATACACACACACACACACACACACAAACACACTTTATAATGACCAAATCAGAGTATTTAGTGTATCCATCACTGTATGCATTTATCAATTCTTTGTGGTGAGAACGCTTTATTTAATTTATTTTTTTTATTTTTACATATACATGTGCTAAATAGGTTTCCACTTTTTGCCTTCACAGAATTTAAAAGGCTTAAAATTTAATAACAATAACAATGTTTAAGATAAGGACTAGAAACAAAAACATATAAAGAATGAACAAAGAAAATACATTCAGAAAAGAAAACAGACAATTACTGCATCAAAATATTAAGCAATATTAATAATATAATGCCAAGAAAGTAACGTTCACATTGTCAAATAAGAGAATGTCTGTTATAGAATGCTTTGACTCTGAGGCTAAGTATGAAGTCATCAGTTAACTTCTTATTTTTTTTTCCCAAAGTCTCAAAAAATAGACAACTAATATTATACAAATAAAAGTAAAAGAGAGTTTCAAAAAATAGATCATGCCAAATCTTATAGACAATAGAAAAAAAAGAAATATTTCAAAATCATTCTACTTGATCTGGATACACCTGATATTGAAATTGGAGAAAATATATTGTTATAAAGGGAAATTACAAACATATTTCACTTATAAATGAGGATGC
>CAUYRH010023213.1:0-13100 GCA_963574655.1 Perodicticus potto
ATGTGATTGCTTTTAACAGGCAATGTTACTATTTCCCCATCATTCTATGAAATAAAATGTCTGCATTGACTATCCAGATTCAATTCTACAAGTTTTCTATCATTTCTGAATATGCAAGCTATACAACATATTAGCCAAGGAAAGTCATTCAAGTTCTTCAAATATTTGATGTCACATAACTTTACTGTGAATGTAAAACATCAGTTTTCATTTTAAGTTGTGCTACTCTGTGTAGATAATGAACTATAATGCATTCATCAAGTGTTAATGCAAAGCTGAATTCATCGAGTGTTAGCAATAATTATATTTCCAAGTAGTTTTACAATTGTGGTAAAAGTCATAATTCACATAAAGTTATTCTAATTTCAAATTTGTGTTCTGTTTACATACTGTCAGAATAACAATAAACTACAATTGTAGCTTTTCAGATTTTAATTTATAAAACTGAATTGTATTCATTTCAATGTATATTGAGTGATGTCTCCAAATACATTTTTAACTATTTTCTTAATCATACATTTTTGTTTCTTCAGGCATGAATTTAAGTATATTTAAATGACTGAATAACATTAACTCACTTAGTCCTCAAACAAAATTAAATGCTAATCATGTAATATGATGTTCCTTTTCTAGAGATAGGTAAATGTACAGAGATAACATTAAAATGTATGGACTGATTTTCATATTTAGTGAAACCAATTTTTAATTTAATATTTTACTGCTACATTAAACTTTGGAGAATTCAGTAAAGAAAATACATTCCATAAGAGTGAAAATTTTATATCTTTGCTTTCTGAATCTTCCTGTTCTCTCTGGTATTAAAAAATCCTAGTTTTCTTATACAAGTAATGATATAAAACTCACAGTGCTTTATCTGCAAGACCAAAACTCTAAAACAACATATTTCCCATTTATTTTGGGTCTTTTACCATCATTTTGTTAATAATTCTCAAAATAAAACCCTTGTAATTAATTTCTGAAATTAAATGGCATGATGGAATAATACTGTACAGTTCTTTGAAATTAAAACAATACAGTACTTGAATTGTCTAACATAACAGTGAATGGTGAATGAGTTTTAGTCATACTGTTCTCTTGTAATTAAAGGTAAATATTATTTCCCAACTTCTTTTCTGGGGAAACAACTTTGAATATTTTCAATAAGTGGCTAACAACAAAATGGCTAACATAAAGCACTAGTAATATTCTTGTTTTATATGTGTGTGTGTATGTGTGTGCATGCCCACATATATACATATATATGTGAAACACATTAATTTTTTCTTCAGTACACATTAAGAAAAATGTGCACTGAAAAAATAATAAAATTGTTCACTCAAGTGAATCAAAATTTCACTTATCGGTAATATATTAAGGTCCTTAAAAATAATCTTTTTGAAAATGATCTATTTTGTGTGTTCTGGGATAATGTATGGAGCTTTCCAAATTAGTCATAATTTTTACTACTACTCATATATTTGACAGAAAGAAGGAAAAATAAATGTTTATTGTGCAGAAAAAGAAAACCATCAATGCTATCATTACAAATAGATCTTCGTTTTAACAATACATTATGAAAATTTATCCATCAAGAAATGAAGATGAGCCTCTTCTTTAAAATAAGAATAGTAAATGAGAGTTTCCAGTCACTGATCATGTAGGTTTTCCTTGCACTTCCCTCTCCAATTTAGCTAGAAGTACTAAGAAGCCATGCGTCCTGAAAGACAATCCCCTTCAGGGAGGTCTCCATTGGTACATCACTCATCCTCTTGGGGCATTTCTATAAGCTCTTCTTCTCTAGTCATTCCTTTCATGGAATCATTTTGCTCTTCTCCTACATTTATTTTCTCTTTCTGGCTTCATGTCTCACCTACCTTATTTTGTCTCTCTTGGATCTCCTTTCAATTTACTTCTCTCATCTTTCTCTTCAGTGATTGAAAAGTCATAGAAATAATGTTGATCTAAACACTAATTTTATTAAAATTCAGGGGTTATTTAATGATTCAAAGTACATATTTCTGTAAATACTGTTACCTAAAGTCGTATAGAATCTATTAGAATATTACCATATTTGATAATTTTTATCAATATGATTATGAGGGTATTTCACATCAGTAAGATTTTGTAACATCATTTCACCATTAGTTAGATTTTTTCATATCTAAAAATTACTATATATATATACATATTTATATATATATATATGTGCATGCACCTCTGTGTGTGTGTTTCTAGTAGTTTGCTTCATCTTAATTCATGGATTGCATTCATAGAACATATTTCATAATTTTTATGACTATGTATTGTGATATATGTAACACAAATACAGAAAATAGATGTAACAAATAAAATATCCACAAATAAAATAAAATGCAATAGAAGGCACATGCATCATATCATAAATATTTTCTTCCTATCACCTCCATCTACACACACACACACACACACACACACACAAGTAATTCAATCAAAAAGTAAATTATCAATGCTAGGATAAGAGTAAATAAAATCTAATAGATTATAATAACATAAAAACACATGGTATGACATGGTCCAAAAATAGTATAAAAACACCTGCTTCTGGAAACAAAAGTAATTTATCATTTTCATTTTTCTCTTTATTAAGTAGCTCTGACAAAAATTAATTAGAGAAAAGCTTCTGTTTACTCAGGAACGCATCAAAATCACATAAAAAACAATTTATTTTGAAAATTAAAGTCATAGTTTTTGTTCAAAATGTGTAAATTAATAAGTAAGGAAATAAAAATCTTCTAAATGTAATAATTCTTGCACTTTAAGAACTGGTATTCATAAGAGAGGAAGGGGAGGAAGGGAGAGAGAAGAACAAGGAGCAGGAGGAGAAGAGAGAGAGAGGAGTTTCCAAGTCAGCAATTACATCAGTGTGAGTGATTTCAAATAGCAACAAATGAATTAGATGGTCCCCATCTGAAGTCCTTTGTAACCCTTTGAGTGTGTGTATTAGTGTAATGTTTTCTGGTCAAAATAAAATTGTTTTCCTGCTCTTACAACCTATAATCGCTTGTTTTATTGGGAGTCATTGTGTTTTAAGGCCATCTATCTTCCTTAAAAAATGCTGATCTAATAAACTAGCTTTGTATGCCCTAAATATGAATCAGGTAGGATTTCTCACATGAACAGCCTTCTGTTTAATTGGTTGAACACAAAAATACACTGCTCAAAGGAAATAAGAAAGAAAAAGAAAGGTCCTATTATCAGTTCTGTAGCATTATCTTGTAGCAGTAAGCGATAGTTTGTCTACAAATTGTCAGGATACTTCAACTGTACATGGCAATTTGGATTTTACAACAAATGTGTCACCTCAGTTACAGTTTTAGTTCATAGACCCCAAAATTTTATGATTTAAAGTTCATTTTGAGAAGTTTTACGTTAAATGATAAACAGTAATGCTATTTTACAACAAAACTCTTTGCTCCTTTTAACCTGGTAATGGTGATTTCTTGGTTTATATACTAATTTCATGTGCCAGATGTGTTCTTTCCTGAGATACTACCAGACTGGTGATGGAATAAACACTAATAAGACCAATTCACAGGTCTTTAAAAAGTCAGATAATCCTGATTAGAATTTCTTTTTTCTTTTTTTCTTTTCTTTTCTTTTTTTTTTTTTTTTTTTTTTTTTAGACAGAGCCTCAAGTTGTAACCCTGGATAGAGTGCTATGGCATCAGAGCTCACAGCAGCCTCTAATTCCTGGGCTCAAGCGAGTCTCTTGCCTCCACCTCCCAAGTAGCTGGGACTACAGGCGCCCACCACAATGCCCAGCCATTTTTTGGTTGCAGCCGTCATTGTTGTTTGGCGGGCCTGGCCTGGATTCGAACCCGCCAGCTCAGGTGTACGTGGCTGGCACCTTAGCTGGTTGAGCCACAGGCACCGAGCCGAGTTTCTTTATTTTTTTACTCAGAAACATTAAACACAATTTTCTTTCAATATGCAGATACATATTTGTTTTTTAATGTACTTCTAAGTTGTGATATAGAGAAAGCAAACTTACAACCAGGGAAGCTAACCATAATTATTTTAGGAATCCTCTCTTTGAGTATATAGGATCTTTCCAACTCTTTGTCAGGAAGCTGGAGGATAGGGGTGCTTCTGAGAGCATTCTCTCTCAAAAACCTACCGACATCTTGTACACCAACCCCAACCCAGACCCAGACCCAGACTCAGTGTTTCATGCCTTAAACTGGCCTCTACAGATAACTAACCCAAAAGTGAGGGTCCCTGGAAAAATGGCATTGGTCCCGTCCTTTTCTAAAAATAGGACCCATTGACTTTCCTGTATCTGTGTACCTGGGAGCTTTGTACAGCAGACATGAGTATACATTCTCTTTCTACACGCACTGGCAAGGGCGTGTGTGTGTGTGTGTGTGTTCTGGGTCTATGAACTAAAACTGTAACTGAGGTCACACACACACCCTTGCACTCTCACAACAAACACACAGAATGAGAATCGAATCACCCCTCTGGGATGGATTCTAATCTTCCCATTCCTGTATCTCCCAATGCTGCGTTTTGGGTTGCCAGTTTAGGAGCCAAGTTTATAGATCTGCTCGCCAGCCCACTGCATCCCCCCAAAGCATCTTGGTGTCCCTGTTCAAGAGAAAACCTAACCGACCGATATGGCCACAAAAGAGAAGGAAAGAAAACCAAATCGAGAAATTAACAAAAAACCACAAGCAGCCAAAAGTCATGCAAGATATGGGTGAGAGGTTGGAAAGTTTCAGTACAGGACTGCAAACTGAAGTTTGTGTGAGACTTTTTAAAAACCAATCCCAACCATTGAGAGCGGACTAGAATAGATCTTCAGTTAATGAGTCTTTCTAGTATCTTTCCCCAATGATTTACAATGTGAGGAGAAGAGGCAAGTTAGCTAAGACTCTCTACAGACGAAGTTGGATGAGGGTGACAAGACATGCAGAAGAGGGCGAAGGGGTAAGAGAAGCAAGCACGCCAAGAAGGGAATGTCTCCCCAGGCATTGGTGCAATCCGTGAACAAAGTTTCCAAGTCTTTCCTGGTAATGAGTTTGCAGCGGTTCACCCCGGGCTGGTTGGCCCCCAGCCCGCGGAGGATCCGGACCTGTTCAACAGTACACAACACGGGGGATATGTCCAGTCTTTTCAGCTTGGTGTATACCGTGTGCAATCCCCCTACCAGATGCTTGAGAAAAAGATCAAACACTTGCGGCAGGCAGATTAGTTCCTGGCAGTCCATCAGGAACGAAGCCACCTTTACCCCAAGCATGTCGATCATCCGGCACTCTTTGGTGCTGGTGTTGGTGTTGCTGCTGCTGCTGCTGTCTCTACCACTACCTACTCCGCCGCCCCCTGCGCTGCTGCTGTGGTAATTGGACATGAAACTGTTTATTATATTGGGCGTGAAAGGAGAGGATTCTCCCGGAGTCGAGTAGTGGGGTTCTGCCTGAAATAAGCCCCCTGAGACACCAGTGCTACTGGAAGTTGCAGAGATCACCGGAGGTGTAGAGACAGCCATGGTCACGCTGTTTCAATAGTGCGTCCTCCGGGCTATCTTTTTCTCTGACTCTTCTAGGTTCCCTCGCGCTTACTCCCTCACTCTTGCTCTTCTCTCTGAAGCGCTTTCGCTCGCTGGGAACTATTTGCTAGTCTCCTGCCGCTGGACTCGGGTTCAAGCTCACCCACTATCAAGCAAACACTGAGCAACTGTACTGGCTGTGTGCACCAGACCCCACCCTCACCACGCCCTCTTCCCCGAGATGAGACTGGCAGCGTCCCCTAGCCAATGGGCCCCAACCCTTCGGCGCCCCTCTCGTCGAATGGCTACTGCCAGCAAGGAGATGGAGACTCCCTGGCCAGCTTCCGACTAGCTGAGACCATTCAGAGCTCTCTAGAGAATGGAGATCAAGCCGCAAAAGGGGGAGATGTGGTGCCTTTCTTCGTGCTCCACTACTTGCCTCAGTCTAAGGAGAGAACGTCCAATTGTCACGCAGAGCTCTCAAATTGGCCTATGCTAGGAACAGAGCTCTGCAATTGTCCGGTTGGGAGCACAAAGCTCTGCAATTGTCCGGTTGGGAACACAAAGCTCTGCAATTGTCGGGTTGGGAACACAAAGCGGGACTACTGAACAAGCCTCCCCATCCCCCTCATGCTACCTTGCACCCAGGCTCAATAAAGCCAGGTGGCAGCTTCCATTCCACTTGCAAATTGCTCCCAAACTCTGAGGGGACTGTTAGGTGGCTTCACCAGCTTCCAGGAGGAAGAATCCAGTGAGTTCAAAGGTAAACAGCTCAGCTTTTCTCCAGCCCACCTAGGGTGCGAGGTGTAAATTCTCTCATATCCAGCACACAGAGAAAATAGCAACCAAGGTCGCACTCAGATCTCTGTTTCTTGTTATTAACCCGCTCGTGTGAACGCTTTGGGAAACAGACATAGAGACTCGGTTTGTAGGTGGCAAGGGACGCCTCATTTTACAAAACTTCTACCACTATCCTGTACCAGTCTTGGCTTTTGGTGACCCGATTCATTAGTCTCAGGATAGCTCTGGCCCTACTCACTAAAACTGATGGGAAAGATTTCCTATGGGTCAAAAAAATCGTTACAGAATATGAGGAAAAGGGGAGGGTTTACACTCTCGAAAGTTGCCATTTTCCTTTCTTTCTTATGAGCTTTGAAGATACAGTGATTTGATCTCTATGCGTTAAACAGGATTCCTCTTCCTCTCACTCGTCAAGTGCCCCAAACATAATAAGAGCTCATAATGAGCAAAATGTCTAAGCAGGGTACATTCCAGGGACTAGGCAACTAGATTCCCACAGAGCACATGGTGATTAGATCACCATAGAAAAGTTGTTTTAAGACTCCTTGTCACGGTTTTGATTCCCTGAAGTACAGGTATTTCCTTTCCTGTCCCTCTCCTTTAGAGGCTGCTATTTATTAAAATCGTGAAGTCCAGGCTTCATTTTTTTTTTTTTTTTTTTTTGAGACAGAGTCTCAAGCTGTCGCCCTGGGTAAAGTGCTGTGGTATCACAGCTCACAGCCACCTCCACTCGGGCTTAAGCGATCCTCTGGACTCAGTTTTTCTATTTTCAGTAGAGACAGGGGTCTAGATTTTTTGCTCAGGCTGGTCTGGAACTTGTGAGCTCAACACCCCCACCCACCTTGGCCTCCCAGAGTGCTAGGATTGCAGGTGTGAGGCATAGGGCCCAGTGGAGCCTTCATTTCTTTACAGATTATCACCAACCACATAGATAAGGCAATTTCTCTGATATTTTCCAGAATGTAAATAATTTTAGAAGCTTACTGCACTTTGTTCAGCACTTTAATCCTACTTCGCAAGATCAAAGAGGAGTGGATGGGCTCTTTTTTGATCCTTTAATATGTTATAAATATCCTAAATTGGATTTTTATGTACCTTTCTATAACATATTTTCTCTCCTTTTGTCATTTTTATCACCAAAATACTATGAACTTCCCTTTGAATTGCTTCATAGTGTTTCAGTTTCTAACCGTATGAGGTCAAAATGCTAAGAAATTGTAAGGATAGATGCTTTTTAAAATTTTTCAGATTAATGTGAGGTTACAGACAACTAGATTACAATGTTTGCATTTGTTAGCTACAGTCTCTCTTATAATTGTGTCACACACCCAAGAGGTGTGTCATATATCCTTACATTGTGCTCATTAATTTGGGGCACATCAATTCTCCTCTCTCCTCACCTCTTCTGCTTCCCTCATTCCCCCTCTCCCCCTCTTGAATTGTATTAGATTATCTACTGGCTTGTTATTAGTATTGAGTGCATTGGATACTTGCTTTTCCTTTCTTGTGATACTGTATTAAGAAGAATGCGTTTCATCTTCATACAGGTTAATACAAAAGATGTAAAGTCTCCGTCTTTTTATGGATGAATAATATTCCATGATAAACGTATACCACAGTTTATTAAGCAGGTATGGGCTGAGTTCAAATCCACCACTCCCACTTCACAGGACCAGTGCTCTAACCACTGAGATATGAGTGCCCAGCCAACAGTTTATTAATATATTCCTGGGTTGATGGGCATTTAGACTGTTTTCCCATCTTGGCAATTGTAAATTGAGCTATAATAAACAATCTAGTGCAAATTTCTTTATGATAAAATGATTTTTGCATTCTTCTGGGTAGATGCCTAGTAGTGGGAATGCAGGATTAAATGGGAGATCTAATTTGGGTTCTTTGAGGATTCTACATACTTTTTTTCCAAAGAAGCTGTATTAGTTTGCAGTCCCACCAATAGTGTAAAAGTGTTCCCTTTTCTTCACATCTGCACCAGCATCTGCAACCTTGGGATATTGTGATGTGGGCTATTCTCATTGGAGTTAGGTGCTATCTCAGGATGGTTTTGGTTTCCATTTCTCAGATGTTTAGAGACGATGAGCATTTTTCCATGTTTGTTAGCCATTTGTCTGTCTTCCTCAGAGAAGGATCTGTTCATGTCTCCTACCCAGTGATATATAGGATTGTTTGCTCTTTTTTTATAGATTAATTTGTGTTATCTGTCAGATTCATAACATGCAAATATATTTACCCATTCTAATAGTTATCTATTTGCTTTGTTGTTTCTTTAGCTGTGCAGAAACTTTCCAGCTTAATTAAATGAAGTTTGTTTATTTTCATTGTTGTTGTGATTTCCACTGAGGTTTTCATAAAATTTTTCCCCAGGCCTACATCATCATGTGTTTTTCCCACACTTTCTTCCAGAATTTCTATCATTTCATATCTTAGATTTAAATCTTTTATACATTTTGAGTCAATTTTTGTAAGTAGTGAAAGTTGCAGGAAGCAGAGTTGCTTTTGGAACTACACTAATAAGTGACTAACAATAGATTGGGTTACATGCAGCCACAAAACATTTTTTGGAGATATCAAAATGATTTTTCTGCACTGGTAGTGTTGTGGGAAGAAAACAAGAAGGGACAAAAAAAAAAGGATAATTGAGAGATGATAGAGTTAGAAAATACTTCAACAAAAAGTAATGGTTTCTCTAGAATAGTATTGACAGAAGTGTTTGTATTTTCCAATTTCTTTCTTTCTTTCTTTTTTTTTTTTTTTGTAGAGACAGAGTCTCACTTTGTTGCCCTCGGTAGAGTGCTGTGGCATCACACAGCTCACAGCAACCTCCAACTCCTGGGTTTAGGCTATTCTCTTGCCTCAGACTCCCGAGTAGCTGGGACTACAAGCGGCCGCCGCAATGCCCGGCTATTTTTCTGTTTTGCAGTTTGGCCAAGGCAGGGTTTGAACCCCCCACCTTCAGTATATGGGGCCGGCACCCTACTCGCTGAGCCACAGGCACCGCCCTGTATTTTCCAATTTTTAAGAGAAATCTCAAGTTGTGTTCAAAAGGTGTTTTCCTATTAATGGCTATTAAACTATGTGTTGAAAGAACTTGCCTCTAATAACTTATTGTGATTAAAATTTCCAGGTAAATAAGTTTAGCTGTAAAGGAAAGTTTTAGTTTGAGTAGCTTTAATTACATTAAAAATCCCAGGGCCAAGCTGCTTCCAGTGCATAGCTGCACCCACATTATCAGGGCCTTTTAATTTGCAGAGTGATTTGGGGCTTTTAGCAATAGGATGTTACACAGAAGTTGCTATTTCAGATTTAAGAAATTCTGAGATATAAAAAGGAAAAAGTCAGGCTGTAATCATTTTTTATATTGAAAAATATTGTGATATTGAAAAATAAACACAGTCAACTTTAGAAGAGGCATGAATTAAATGTCATGTATTTAATGTGATCAGATTTATAGTAATATTTTAATTATTACCAAAGATTAAGTTTTAAATTTTAGTATAAATACCAGAGACTCAAACTGGTCATTGAGTATTGAAGGGTTAAAGTCCCTTGGGAGCTTTCCATACACAAAAGGCCCTTAGTTTCATTACTTGAATTCTTTCCCATTATGGTCTTCTAGAAAATATACATGATGATTTTCTTATGTGATACTTATAATTCAAAGCTTTATTCATTTAGACCTAAGAGGCCAGGGGTTGTTTCCTTGGATTTTTTTTTTTTTATTTTGAAGTTTTTGGTGTCTAATCCTATTTTTTATTAAATCATAACTATGTACATTAATGCAATCATGGGGTAAAATATGCTCATTTGATGTACAATGTGGAAAGCTTACATCAAACTTGTTAACATAACAATCACCTCCTTTATTTGTTGGGGTAAGACATTTATATTCTACTCTTAATAGTTTTAAAAGGTACCATTGCATTGTGAACATTATATGAGGTCCCACCAAAAACCCTCCTTCCTCCTGGCCTCCCCATCCTCTTCCTTCCTTCTTTCTGGACTATAGTTTTGCTTTACCATTTGTATCAATATGTAGGTGATTATACATTGGTTTCATAATAACATTGGATACTTTTCGTCTGTTCTTGAGATAGTTTACTAAGAAGAATATGTTCCAGCTCCATCCTTGGATTTTCTTGATCTTTTGAATACTATATTTCTGTTACTTCAATTATTTTTAACATCTGTGCTTTATATTGAAACAATCTAATTCAGCACAGAAAGTTTCTTTTTATCCCTTTCTGACTTTACTGTCTTCCATAAGTCAAACATATTTTTAAATAAGGCTGTTTCTAAAAGGGCAAAGGAAGCCTTGCACATCAACACTCTGTGAGTTTGGAATTGTATGAAGCATTATAAAATCATAAAGCCTATAGCAAACAGAATACCCTTGATATATAAATCCACATCGAGAGAGGCACTGCATTAAAACTATGAAAATACTTAAGGTTTCTAAATTAACACCAGACAGGAGCTCACCGCCATAGAAAATAAGAATAAAATTACTACAAGCAGACACATACTATATCTCATCAGAACAAGAAGTGCTCAATGCCACTAATTCCAGAGGAATGATTTGGGCTTAAGTGTAGTTTGTCATGTACTTAAATGCTGTAAACGTCTGGGACATAATTGGTAATTTACATTTTCAGCTAATTTATGCCCAATTTGGAGAGGAGGGTGCTCATCTGTGGTTGTAGACAAAATATTCCACTTTGACATTATCAGTGAAATGTAGGTAGCATTTAAATTAAAGGTAAAACATGTACACAGTAGAACTTCCATAATTAACCACCTCCCTCCATTGACTAACTCCTTAAGTTGACCTAGATTTCCTAGATGGAACATCTACCATATGTACACATCCGTACAGTAGGTTTAGTTCCTTATGTTGACTGCCTCCATATGTTGACCAGTTTGTTATAGTCCCTAGGGTGATCAACTTACAGATGTTCTACTTTGTTCACAAGTCTGTACAGCACTGCACAATAATCAGAACTATTTGAAGGGACTGTTTTTCAGAATGGAACATTTAGGCAAATCCCAAGGTAATAAAAAAATTTTCAATATTCTTAAGCAATTGAAGTTATAACCTCTAATATGCCTTTAATCTTTAATCAAAACCTCCCAGAGGATCTCTAAGGTTCTCTTTTAGGCAAACAATAAAAGCAAATTGATTGGGCGAGGCAATAATGGTGAAATGAAAGCATTCATATCAGTGAGAATTTAAATTGCTAAAGCCTATAGGTACATATACCTCACTAGGAAATAGTTACAAAATGACCTTCTGTAACACAAGATACTGTTTTTCTTTCAGTTAAAGTATTAAAATTGAAGATGAGTTCCCTGGGAGGCAACCATGAAGAAGGGGGACCACTGGGATAGGTAAGAAGAATAACTGTTAATATAAAATTTTATTTTTATTTATTTTTATTTTTTATTAAATCATAGCTGTGTACATTAACACAATAATGGGATACAATGTGCTGGTTTCATATACAAACTGAAATATTTTCATCAAAGTGGTTAACATAGCCTTCATGGTATTTTCTTAGTTATTGTGTTAAGACATTTATATTCTGCATTTAGTACATTTCACCTGTACCCTTCTAAGATGCATCAGAGGTGTGATCCCACCATTTACTCTCCCTTCACTCATCCTCCCTCCTCCCCTCCCTTCACCATTTCCCCATATTCTTATGCTATAATTGGGTTATAGCCTTCATATGAAAGCTATAGATAAGTTTCATAGTAGGGCAGAATACATTGGATACTTTTTCTTCCATTCTTGAGATACTTTGCTAAGAAGAATATGTTTCAGCTCCATCCATGTAAACATGAAACAGGTAAAGTCTCCATCTTCCTTTAAGGCTGCATAATATTCCATGGTGTACATATACCACAATTTATTAATCCATTTGGTGGGTCAATGGGCACTTAGGCTTCTTCCATGACATGGTAATTATGAATTGGGCTGCAATAAACATTCTGGTACAAATATGTTTGTTCTAATGTGATTTTTGGTCTTCTGAATATATACCTAGTAGAAGAATTATAGGATTGAAAGGCAGGTCTATTTTTAGGTTTCTAAGTATTCTCCAAACATCTTTCCAAAATGAACGTATTAGTTCGCATTCCCACCAGCAATGTAGAAGTGTTTGTTCCCTTTCCTCCACATCCACACCAACATCTCTAGTTTTGGGATTTTGTGATGTGGGCTAATCTTACTGGGGTTGGATGATATCTCAAAGTAGTTTTGATTTGCATTTCTCTGATAATTAAGGATGATGAGCATATTTTCATGTGTCTGTAGACCATGCGCCTGTCTTCTTCAGAGAAATTTCTCCTCAGGTCTCTTGCCCACCCTAAGATGGGATCACTTGTTCTTTTCTTGCTCATACATTTGAGTTCTCTGTGGATTCTGGTTATTAAACCTTTGATGGAGGCATAACCTGCAAATATCTTTTCCCATTCTGAGGGCTGTCTGCTTACTTTACTTACTATCTTCTTGGCTGTGCAGAAGCTTTTTAGTTTGATCAGGTCCCAGTAGTGTATTTTTGATGCTGCTACAATTGCCTGGGGAGTCCTCCTCATAAAATATTCGTCCAGGCCAATTCCTTCAAGAGTTTTCCCTGCAATTTCTTCTAATATTTTTATAGTTTCATGTCTTAAGTTTATATCTTTAATCCAGTGAGAGTCTATCTTAGTTAATGGTGAAAGATGTGTGTCTACTTTCAGTCTTCTACAGGTCGCC
>CAUYRH010023215.1:0-45441 GCA_963574655.1 Perodicticus potto
TTGTGGTGGGAGCCTGTAGTCCCAGCTACTTGGGTGGCGGAGGCAGGAGACTCACTTGAGCCCAGGAATTGGAGGTTGCTGTGAGCTGTAATGCCATAGCACTCTATCCAGGGTGACAGCTTGAGGCTCTGTCTCAAAAAAAAAAAAGCTGTGGGTGGGCACAGTGGCCACCTAACATGTTAGAATCCTAACATTCTGGGAGGCTGAGGCAGGAGGATCACTGTAGCTCAGGAATTCAAGACCAGCCTGAGCAAGAGCAAGATCCCATCTCTAGTAAAAATAGAAAAATCAACCAGGTGCTGGGGCAGGGAGCATGTACTCCCAGCTACCTAGGAGGTTGAAAGACAGGAGAATCACTTGAGCCCAGGAGTTTGAGATTGTTGTGAGCTAGAGCCTAGGAAACAGAGTAAGACTCTATCTCAAAAGAAAGAAAAGAGAAAGAAAAAAAGATGAACTAGAAAGGGGGCTTGGGCGACGCCAGCCCCATATACCGAGGGTGGCGGGTTCAAACCTGGACCTGGCCAAACTGCAACAATAAAATAGCCAAGCATTGTGGCGGGCGCATGTAGTCCCAGCTACTCGGAAGGCTGAGGCAAAAGAATCGCCAGGAGTTTGGAGGTTGCTGCGAGCTGTGTGACGCCACCACACTCTACCGAGGGCACAAAAAAAAAAAAAGAGGGAGCTTTCTCATGACAACTAAATCCAAAGTCAAAAGGTCACAAAAAAATATCTCCAATCAATCTAGATCCGCACTGCAGGCGGGGAAAAAAAAAATCCCACTCAAAGCACCATCTATTTCAAGGAGGCCTCAAGATACTTAGAATGAAACTACATCAAGCCTGTGAGGAGTTTGGAACCAGAGAGGCAGTATTTCAAGTCTGAATGAGGGGCAAGCAATGGGTACAGAGTAATAAAACATCTATCTTATCTATCACAACACAACAGTTTCACTAGCATGGTAAGAATTATAATGCTTTTTAAGATACCTGAAACTAAGGAGGCAAGTCAAAATAATCATTTAGTACAAATGAGTATCAAAGGTGTAACTATTTATTCATGTGCAAAACTTCTGACCTCTCCACCACCCAAACTTTAAACAAATAAGCCAACCAACCAGCAAACAGAAGCTTTCCTCTGTGGCCTCTTAAGAGACTTCTTATACCATGTACAATTCTAATAAGCTGTTATTTGGTCTCTTCTGAAATTGCTTGCCTCTCCCTCTGGAATGCAAGTCCTTATGGGCCTCTTCATCAGTGAATCCCTAATGCCCAGTACAGTTCCTGGCAGAGTAAGGACTCAATTAACATATTTGCTGATCAAATAAATGAAGATTAGAAGTAGATGGGGTCTCTCGTACTTCTCAACATAGCCATGGACAGAATTTCAGAGTAAAGAATCAGAAAATGACTTTTATATGGTCAGACACTATCATTTAGTTGTTAAAAATTTGTGTATAAGTTTTCATGCCAACATTGTTCCATTCAATAAAGTAGGTAATCTACATTTTAAGTATGAGCAAGAAACAAATCTCTGCCTTCCTCTCTACTACTGCACCTCATGTCCCCAAATGGTAAGAACACTCTATCGGGATCCAGTGTCCAGGGCACAAAAGGGTCTCCTTTACTAGCAGGCAGGGTCACCATGTTAAAATGCTAAGCATATATGCCTCTCCTGCCCTCAAAGGACAGGATTGGTAAACTGATCCAGAACTAATTATCTGGGAATAGATAGGTCTTCATTTAAAAATTTTTAAAGTTAGGCAGCGCCTGTGGCTCAGCGAGTAGGGTGCCAGCCCCATGTACTAAGGGTGGCGGGTTCAAACCTCGCCCCAGCCCAACTGTAAAAATTTTTAAAAAGCTGAAGCTGGCATCTAAAAGCAGAACTGAGTTGAATGACAAAATGAGGGCAAAAGATGTAAAATCCAAAAATTACAATAGTTTAAGATTATTCAGCATTGAAAGCAAACTAAATAAGCTGAGAACTACACAGTAAGATAACACTGTCGTGAGGAAAAGGGAAAAAAGTTTCTAAATTGCTTAATTAAATCAATTCATTTAATTTTATTTTTTTAAACTTCAGTCTTCAGACACCTGAAAAATGATATAAATACACCCCCACTACAAATAATTTCCAAGGCAGGATTTAGGTACCGTAAAGACAGTTCATAGATCATCCAGAGGTTCCTTTAATTCACAAACCATCCCTGAAATCTGTGGCCTAGAACAGTGGCTCCAAAACCCAGCTGCACTTCAGTATTGTCTAGGAAGCTTTTTAAAAACAGGTTCTCAATTCTACCACAAATTTCCAGAAGTGGAGGCCAACATTCATTCACGTCTTAAAGTACCCAAATGATTCTAACACAGGCCAGTCTAGCATCCACCTAGAGCAGGGTTTCTCAGCCTCAACAATGTTGGTACCTGGGGATGTAGAATTCTGTTGTTTGGGAAAGGGAGTCTCTTATACTATGTAGGCTATTTAGCAGTGTTCTTGGCTTCTCCCCTTTAAAAGCACACTGCCCATACCCAGAGATGTGACAAGCAAAAAAAAGTCTCTAGACATTGTTAAATGTTTGAGGAGGAGGGCTCACCCCCAGCTAAGAATCCCTGATCTAGAATAAATCAAAATCCAATCATCTTAAGTTTTCTGAAGGAAAGAAGCTAAGAGTGGTGGCTCACGCGTGTAATCTCAGCAACACTGGAGACTGAGGTGCTAAGACTGCTTAAGACTTGGGAGTTCGAGACTAACCCAGGCAAGACAGCATAACTACATCTCTAGAAAAATAAAAAATAGTAGCCAGGGTGTGGTGGCACATACTGCAGCTGTAGTCCCAGCTGCTTTTAAGGCAGAGAGGCAGGAGGATCACCTGAGCCCAGGAGTTCAAGGCTACAGTCAGCTATGAATACCACTGCCCTCCTGCCTGAGTGACAGAGACTGTATCACTTAAAAAAGTGGGAGGAGGGAGAAATATGAAAGCTGCTTAAAAGCCAAGAGGCCAGGTCTATTTTTCAGTAAATCCTGAGGAAAAGGAGCTAACACTGCTCAGCCAAGGGGGCTCAGATCTTGACTTAATAAGGACCAAACCAGCCTCTTCTGCCTTTTTTTTTTTTTTTTTTTTTTTTTTTGAGACAGAGCCTCAAGCGTCACCCTGGGTAGAGTACAGTGACATCACAGCTCACAGCAACCTCCAATTCCTGGGCTCAAGCAAGTCTCCCACCTCCGCTTCCCAAGCAGCTGGGACTATAGGCGCCCGTCATAACGCCTGGCCATTTTTTGGTTGCTGCCGTCATTGTTGTTTGGCAGGCCCGGGTTGGATTCGAATCCGCCAGCTCAGGTGTACGTGGCTGGCGCCTTAGCCTGTTGAGCCACAGGCGCTGAGCCTCCTCTTCTGCTTTTTATAATAAACTCAACGCAGAACTTCAGTTGTGCAGATAGAAGAGCTTCATTTTCACTATCATTTATCTACTCTTAACTGTAATAACATACTGTAAATATATATATACACAGACACACAAAGGCTGCCTCTCAAATACCAAAAACATAAAACTGCAAGATACAAGTTTATCATAGAAACAAACTGAATACTGATCCTGACAAACACGGTTTAAAGGAAGAGATGTTTACTTGTAATAAGCACATTATCTTTGTACCAAACAGATGCAAAAACTTACCTTAAAAACCTAAGCAACTGGCTCAGCGCTCGTAGCACAGTAGTTATGGTGTGACAGCCACACACACCGAGGGTGGCGGGTTCCAACTCGGCCCAGGCCAGCTAAGCAACGACAACTGCAATAAAAAATAGCTGGGTTGGCTCGGCACCTGTGGCTCAATCAGGCTAAGGCTCCAGCCACATACACCTGAGCTGGCGGGTTCGAATCCAGTCCGGGCCGCCAAACAACAATGACTGCTGCAACAAAAAAATGGCCAGGCGTTGTGGCGGGCGCCTGTAGTCCCAGCTACTTGGGAGGCGGAGGCGGGAGACTCGCTTGAGCCCAGGAGTTGGAGGCTGCTGTGAGTTGTGATGCCACAGCACTCTATCCAGGGTGACAGCTTGAGGCTCTGTCTCAAAAAAAAAAAAAAAAAAAACTGGCTGGGCGTTGTGGCAGATGCCTGTAGTCCCAGCTACTCGAGAGGCGAGGCAAGAGAATCACTTTAGCCCAAGAGTTTGAGGTTGCTATGAGCTGTGACACCACAGCACTCTACCGAGGGCAACATAGTGAGACACTATGGCAAAAAAAAAAAAAAAAACTAAGCAAGCTCACCCTATCTTAATTTTACTAATATTCCTTTTCTGCTTAAATATGGTCTGATTCTCAAATTCTAAATAGTAGATTGAAACTAACAAGATTTTGCTTGTTAGTTTGCTTTGCAATACTTTACATTAAAGTCCTATAAACCCAAATCAATTCTCTTCCCATCTTTGAGTAAGTTCCTCCAGCAAGATGCTCATCTGTACTTAACTCTAACAAAATACACTTCCCAGAGCAACAAAGCAAGCCAGGTCTCAAGCAAATAGACTAACATCAAGGAAAGGACAACAGGGAAAGCATTAAGAGACTGAGTGTAAGTAGGACTGAGTTAACGGTACTTGGTTAAATATGCTGAACTCCCTGACCAGACGTACTGAAGTGCAGAAGAGCTTCCAAAGTGTTCATCCAGGACAACAGCTATTTCCCAAACAATCTCTGCTGAAGTATATAGCAATACACAGTATCCTTTCAATCCTCAATAACACTCAATCCATAACCCTGAAGTTATGGATTTTGGGGGCCAATCAAACCCAAGAAGCAGTATCCAAAAGTATATAAAACACAGAGTCCTACTTACACTCCTGATGGGCTTTTCTGTATTTAACCACTTCTTTAAACAAAACATTCTGAGGTACCACCTCTAATTAACTACTCTAGCAAATGTATGTAATTTAATGAATCTTCAACAACCCCTCTCCTAAAAAAATTAAAGTAACCTCCAGTTTACTTTTTCAGCCCAACTAACTCTTACATACACAGAGCTTTCTCAAGAGTCACCAAGACACAGAGCTTAAACACTCACTTGACCTCCCAATAATATGTAAACACTTAAAAGTCAAATTCAAATTAATAATAGCAGCCACTAATTACTGAGCTGATTCTATGTGCCAAGCATGGTTCTAGCTGCTTTAATGTATTAACTCATCTGTCCCCACAAACTTATGGGGTAGACATTATCTTCTATTATATTATCATATATTCCCATATTACTGAGAAAGGAGGGACTCTGAGTAACTTGCCCAAGGTCACAGAACTACAAAGTGGTCAAACCAAGATTTGAACCCACACACTCTTAACTCCAGAGTAAAGAAAACTCCACCACCACCACCACCCATGTGTGGGTCTCACACGTTTTGCTGAGGCACATTTCAATGGTTGGAAATCTGGAATCCCTTTCCCACTGGATGCCTATCTGCAACATGACCTTGAAGACAAAATCAAAGTAAACTTCACATTAAGCGGAACAGTATCAACATTAACAAGTGTTGTGAGGCTGAAAGGAAACAACTACTAAGAGCCCTGTCCTGTAAAAGCAAAACATAAACAAAGAAAATGTTAAGTACCAGGAAAATGACGTTAAGTCATGAGGTTGAACCCTCAGGTTCAAAGTCAGGGCTGAGAGATTCCTCCAAGGACTCATTTCGTTCACCTACAACTACAGGTCCACAGCATGTGTGATCAAAAGCAATGAAGCCCTCAGGAGGAAGCACTTCCACGTTAGGAGAGAAAAGGCTTCTTTAAGAGGGAGGTACTTCAAGCCACAAGAAGGACCACCTCTCTGGCTCAAATACACCGGGGAGGCATTAGCGACCGAGCTTACGTCCGAGCCACAACGCTGGCGTTGTTAGATCCCTGGGAAGGCTACTGCAAGACTCCGAACTAGTTGGTGTGTAGTCCGATGACTCTGTGGCGAATCAGCAGAAACCCACAAAACTTGTTTCCCGGAGAAGAATCCAACAATGGCCTTCGCGACTCTCTACGGCGACTTGCTGCCTCAACTTGACACGCTCCCCGAGGCCCCTGGGGGAAGTTGTCCGGGAGCCCCGGCGGGAGCGGGACCCGGGCGGCGGGGCGGGAGGGCTGGGCCGGAGCCGGAGCCCCGGCAGGGGCGCGTCTCTCGGCCCGCCCCGCCGCCGCGCTGGGCCCTGACCGTCAACGCGGCGCAAAGTTCGCTGGCGGGGCAGCGCCCCACCCCGGCGCCGAGTCCGGAGGGGCGCCCGGTGACAGGAGCAAGCGGGCAGCGGCTGGGCAGGACTCGGCGCCGCGCCTCCCGGGCCCGCGGAGCAGCGAATTCCGGGGGGGAGGGGAGAGGGGCCGGAACGCTCGCTCCCCGTGCCGCCGAGGCCCCGGCGGAGAGGCCTGGCAGGCCGCCCGCCTGCCCGCGCGCCCCACGCGGCCCGCGCTGCAGCCCGCCCCGCCGCCCTGCCCCCATTACCTGGAGGTGCCCACGACCCGCCGCTAGTTGCGCTCAGGCGGGAAACTCTCTCACCGACACCATCAGCGAAGCGCCCAAAATGGCGGACGTATCAAGCAGGCCTTGAGTTCCCCCCACCCTCCCTCTGGCCGCCTCGCAGCCAATCGCGAGCCTGCCCCTGCCCCCAGCTCCACGCTTATTGGTCTCCCTCGTCCACCCCCTGCAACCTATTGGATCGCCCAGCGGCTCCTTTGCCTTCACTCCGATTGGCTCACAGGCCTAATCAGTCAAGAGCAAGGGGCGCATTCTTTTCCCAGGGACTTGATGGATCCGGAACCTCTAGGACCCAGAGCCTGTGAAACAAATCAGAAATCGAGAGAAACCTAGCTGGGTCCCCCTACGCCGTAGCAACAGCAGGGCCTCTACTTAACGGGCGTTTCAAACCACCAATCCGAGCGGCCTATGCTTTTTCAGCCAGATAGAGCCAAACCAATCATGGCCCTGGAGCTGGAGCTGCAAGCGAACCAATGGGGTAGCGGGACAACCACAGGCAGGGCGAAGGGCCGCCAGGAAACCGGTGATGACGTGTGCCACAATGTGTGCCGGCGGCGGAAGCTGGACCAGATTGGGGAATTAGCTTAACCGGTTGGACGCTCGCTTAGCGTGTAGGAGGTAAAGGGATCGATTCCCGAATTCTCCACGGTTAAATTTTACAGGAGGGGTCCGCTCACCGGAACAACTCGGTGACTGCGCCAGAAGTAGGGTCAAGGTGAGAAGGCCCTAAGTGCCCCACCACCAGAAAGGGGTAGAAATGCCCTGGCCGTCCCTTTTGTCTTAGGCCCTTAGGATTTACGCACCAGCTCCGTAATGCGCGCCCGGGCGCCCTCCCGGCCCCAGCTGGCCCGGGACGCCGAGATAGCTGCGGATAACCTGCTTTATTACCACATGGAATCCAAGCGCTTCTCCGTCGAGCCCCGTGAAAATCAACACGAGCGCAGAAGTTACAAGTGAGCGAGGAAAAGGACAAACCCTGGCAAGCCTGCGGCGACACGGCGACACGAAGCCGGAGTCGAGGCTACTGCAGAATCGCACGCGGGGGCCGCGCCTGGGCGGTCTGCGGACGGAGGGCCGCCCTCGACTGAGCAGTCGCTGTGAGCGCTCAGGGCAACCAGGCTCTGAGGTTCTGTTGGGGGTCTGTGTGTTCGCACCCTTCTGGGGAACACTGAGTGACAGTACACTGAACGGTCGCTTTACTCGCCCCTCATCCCCCAGAACAGAAGATGGAGCTGTGAGCTCTTGGGTTGAGACACCCGAGGGGGAAACTGGCCCCAGACCCTAAGATGGGGCTTTGGGGCACTCGGGAGGCTGGCGTGGCTGGGGCATGCTGAGAGAGAAGGTGCAGAGGTGACAGTCATGCAGAACCTTGAGGGACAGTGCCACCATGCCAGTCCCAAGTGCTCAGACCTCAGAGGGAGGCCCCTTACAAGGAAGCTCTGAGGACTCCCAGGCTGGCCACAGTTGTGCTGGCTTGGTCAGGGATTGGCACTCCCCCTCCAATAGGACACAGCGTGGTTACTATGTGGCTTCTCCAGACTCCTGGGGAAAGTGGCACAGCTTGGCCCTAGGGGTGGGAGTGTGGGATGCACCTGCCGATGGGGACATCTGTCTGCACCCTTTGCACAGCTGGCCTGAGCTGTCCCCACCTCACTGATAGCCTGGGGAGCTGAGTCTCAGGCCATGTAAACCTACCCCTGCCCTGAGCAGAGACGGTTACTGGAGGAGACAAGAACTGTGGTCCTCAAACCCCAGTCCTCCCAGGGCAGCCTGTTAGGAACCAGCTGCAGAGCTCCGCCCCACCTCCAATCTCCAGCCCTCGGTGGTGGAAAAATTGTCTTTCGTGAAACTTAGGAACCAGGCGGCATAGGAGAAGGTGACCAGCTGAGGGAGGGAAGTTCATCTGTATTTTTTTTTTTTTGAGACAGCCTCAAGCTGTCGTCCTGGGTAGAGTGTTGTGCCATCACAGCTCACAGCAACCTCTAACTCCTGAGCTCAAGGGATTCTCCTGCCTCCACCTCCCATGTAGCTGGGACTACAAGGCGCCCGCCACAATGCCCGGCTATTTTTTGGTTGCAGCAGTCATTGTTCTTTGGAGGGCTGGGCTAGATACAAACCCGCCAGCTCAGGTGTATGTGGCTGGTGCCTTAGCCACTTGAGCCACAGGCACCTTGTATTTACATTTACTCCCTAATACTGCCTGAGCTTCCACACACCGCCCCCAAAAGAAAAAACTGTCTTCCCTGAAAATGGGCTATGGTGCCAAAAAGGTTGGGACCGCTTTTTTAGAAGGAATTCATGGTCAGTAATTCCAGAAGAGCATTATCATCCCCATTTTACAGATTAGTTAACTGAGGCCCAGAAAGCATTCAGATGTCAGGTGCAGGCCATGCAGGACTGGAAACCTGCAGCCTTCTGATTTCAAGATTTTCTCTTTTTTTTTGTACGTAGAGACAGAGTCTCACTTTATCTCCCTCAGTGGAGTGCTGTGGCATCACACAGCTCACAGCAACCTCCAACTCCTGGGCTTAAGCGAATCTCTTACCTCATCCTCCCGAGTAGCTGGGACTACAGGCGCCTGCCTACAATGCCTGGCTATTTTTCTGTTTTGCAGTTCGGCCGAGGCCGGGTTTGAACCCGCCACCTTCGGTCTTTGGGGCTGCCACCCTACTCGATGAGCCACAGGCACCACCCTCAAGATTGTTCTTTTTAAAGCACTAAAGGTAGCTCGGCACCTGTGGCTCAACGGGCTAAGGTGCCAGCCACTACGCCTGAGCTGGCGGGTTCAAATCCAGCCTGGCCGGCCAAACAACAATGGTGGCTGCAACCAAAAAATGGCCAGGCGTTGTGGCGGGCGCCTGTAGTCCCAGCTACTCGGGAGGATGAGGTAAGAGACTCGCTTGAGCCCAGGAATTGGAGGTTGCTGTGAGCTGTGATGCCAAGGCACTCTATCCAGGGCGATAGCTTGAGGCTCTGTCTCAAAAAAATAAAAATAAAAAATAAAACACTAAAGGGTGCAACAAAAGTTTCGTTTTTCTTTGCTGCACCACCCCCCCTTTTTTTTTTTGAGACAGTCTCACTTTGTCACCCTTGGTAGAGTGCTGTGGTGACACACCTCACAGCAACCTCGAACTCCTGGGCTTAAGCGATTCTCTTGCCTCAGCCTCCCAAGTAGCTGGGACTACAGGTGCCCTCCACAATGCCCAGCTATTTTTAGAGACACACGCAGTCTTGTTCTGGCTCAGGCAATCTCAGTCTGCCATAGTGCTAGGATTACAGGCATGAACCACCTCTCCTGGCCCTACTGTACCCCTTTTAATAAAAAGATTTGTTCTGGGCGGCACCTGTGGCTTAAAGGAGTAGGGCACCGGCCCCATATGCCAGAGGTGGCAGGTTCAAACCCAGCCCCTGCCAAAAACTGCAAAATAAATAAATAAAAACTAACCCATTAAAAAAAAAAAAAGGATTTGTTCTGTAAAGTTTAGTTTCAGAGGAAAGGCCATACTGAGGACCTATAAGGCCACATGAGGCCTTAAGGCTTCAGATTTCCCATACCACTCTGACCCTTTTTTTTTTTTTTTTTTTTTAGAAAAGAGTCTCGGCTCCGCGCCTGTGGCTCAACGGGCTAAGGCGCCAGCCCCGTACACCTGAGCTGGTGGATTGGAATCCAGCCCGGGCCCGCCAAACAACAGTGACGGCTGCAATCAAAAAATGGCTGGGCATTGTGGCGGGCGCCTGTAGTCCCAGCTACTTGGGAGGCGGAGGCAAGAGACTCGCTTAAGCCCAAGAATTGAAGGTTGCTGTGAGCTGTGATGCCACAGCACTCTACCCAGGGTGACAGCTTGAGGCTCTGTCTCAAAAAAAAAAAGTCTCACTTGGTCACCCTTGGTACAGTGCTGTGGCGTCTTAGCTCACAACAACCTCAAACTCTTAAGGGTTAAAGTGATCCTTTTGCTGGCTCAGCACCTGCGGCTCAACAGGCTAAGGTGCCAGACATGTACACCTGAGCTGGTGAGTTTGAATCCAGCCCAGGCCCGCCAAACAACGACGGCTGCAACCAAGAAATGGCTGGGTGTTGTGGGGGGCGCCTATAGTCCCAGCTACTTGGGAGGCAGAGGCAGGAGACTCACTTGAGCCCAGGAATTGGAGGTTGCTGTGAGCTGTGATAGATGCCACAGCACTCTATCCAGGGTGACAGCTTGAGGCTTTGTCTCAAAAAAAAAAAAGTAGCACAGACTCAGAGGGAGGCTGAGTGGCTGGATTGAGAAGCCCAGGGGACTTCCTGCAGCAAGAGGCTTTAAGCAGGGGAATGATTTGGAAGCTTTGCTTTCTACACTGATTGACTGCTCCATCCTAAAACTTCTAGACTTTATCCATCACCAAATTCTCCCTTTTCTCCCTAATCTTTCTGTAGTTTAATTTTTTTTTTTTCTTCAGTTTTTGGCCAGGGCTGGGTTTGAACCTACCACCTCCAGCATATGGGGCCGGCACCCTACTCCTTTGAGCCACAAGCACCGCCCCCTGTGGTTTAATTTTTTTTTTGTAGAGACAGTAGACCCTCTCGAGTAGCTGGGACTACAGGCGCCCGCCACAACACCCGGCTATTTTTCTGTTTTGCAGTTCGGCCAAGGCCGGGTTTGAACCCACCACCCTCCGTATAAGGGGCCGGCGCCCTACTCAATGAACCACGGGCGCCGCCCCCTGTGGTTTAATTTTTAATGTTTAACTTTTAAATCCAACTCAACTTTAAAAAAAAAAAGCACACATATGAGTATTTTCAAACATACTCAGAAGTATAGAGAAGAGCGTGACGAATGCCCATGTACCCATCGCCTGCCTCTTATGTCTTAAGCTCTGGGAACAGACACAGAGCTGCCAAATTTTATTTCTATCAAATAATGATTTTTTTTTAAAGCATTCACCATTATAATTTCATAAAAGAAAGGACTTTTTTTTTTTTCAGACAGAGACTAACTATGTCACCCTGGGTAGAGTGCCGTGGCGTCACAGCTCACAGCAACCTCCAACTCTTGGGCTTAAGTGATTCTCTTGCCTCAGACTCCCAAGTAGCTGGGACTACAGGCACCACATGCCACAACACCCCACTATTTTTTTGTTGCAGTTGTCATTATTGTTTAGCTGACCCTGCCAGCCTGAGTGTAAGTGGCCCTACACGCTAAGCTACAGACGCCACCAAGAGAGGACATTTTAACATAACACACATATACTCAGACAGGAAAGACTAACTCTGAAGAAAGAAGACCTTAAATTGAACGAGTTCAACTTGAAGAAAAAGATGCCTTGTCATTCCTCTTGTTATATCACCAGGGCACAGTCCATCCCAGTCTGGCACTGACGCATGGGCTGGAGTGGGGTCACCCTGGCTCCGGGCGTGCCTCGAAGGGTTTGGCTGGCATGAGGAGCCCAGCTTGCAGACTGGTGCTGGGTCAAGAGGTCGATCCACCTTAACACGGACATTTAGCTCTCCTGTTTTTCTTCAGTGCATTCAGATTCAGTCCATCGAGGTGGGGAGGGGTATTTCCTTCCCACCTAAGGGTTGTTGTTAGCCTAGTGTCACGACAAAGTACAATGCTGTGTTGCTAACAACATCAGGCTTACAGGGAAGAAGAGACATGGACATCTGGATGGGGAGAAAGGTAGAGCTGTGGGAATCTGAGCGACCATAGAGAAGCCAGTGAGGGGGTTCCTCGGTGGGGCCACAGCCTCCAACAAGGGGTCCCCATGAGAAAGAGCCCTGCAGGGGCTGATCCAAGACCCACTAATTTGCTGACAGCCCAGATTTCTCAGGGACAAGCCCTTCCATAGTGGCCACACCCAGGTCTCTGGTGGCCTCCCTGGCAGTAGAAATGCCCATCACCTGGCCACATGGACTTTGCTCAATAGCTCAGGGAGATGCTGCCTCAGTGGCCTGGGGCAGGCAGGAAGCACCCACACCTAACCTGGAAGAGGGTGAGCTGAGCTGAGCAGAGGGCACCTTCCGGTAGGGTTGGCGGGGAGGGAGCCCATTACACAAGAGAGACCCCACAGGGCTCAGTGAGGAGTGAAAGGCTGTCACTGCAGAGGTGGGAGCGTCTGGAGGAAAGGTAGAAGCCTTTTTGGCCTCATTGAGTAGCACCTGTTAGGCAGTTAGTAATGTTTATTGGATAAAGGAATGATTAAACAAATAAAAACACTTCTGGCCTTATCTCCTTTTACCCAAGCCTCAGTTTACCTAGCTGGGGCTGTTGTGAAATATAAATAAGCTAGGTTAATTTCACCCTCTCATTTAAGACATAGCTCAGCTCAGACATGGCCTCCTCCAGGAAGCCATCCCTGCCTTCCCATTTAAACACAATGCCCCTTCTCTGGGCTCCAGGGTATCTTGGTGCTATGCTTCTCCATGGCTTTGGAAACTTCCCCATCTCACTGTGTTTGGAGCAACTTCAAGGGAAAGGTCACACTCAACTTAGATGCTGGTGGCTTAAGTGCAGGGCTCTATATACAGACAGTGTTTATTGGAGGCTAACAGATTTACTTGGCACACAATAGGCAGCCACCAGATGAGCAGGAAGGGGGCCAGCAGAGAAGCCCCTGCCAAAGAGACAGCACCCAGTCATGTGGCTCTAGGATCAAGGGAAGGAGAGGCAGAGGTGCAGAAGGTGCCAGGAGTCAGCAGCCCAGGCCACTCCTTCCCTGATCCCTCGCAGGCCCTCTCAGACCAGATGGCTGGCTGGGCAGACAGAGGAGGGGTGCCCCGGGCCCCCCAACTATGATGCAGCTTCTGCTTCTGAGTCAGCAGTGACCTCCACTAGGTTAATCAGGTTGATGTCAGTACGTGGCCCAACATGAAAGAGCAGGAATCCTGAGCGCTTAGGAGACCTGCAGGCAGCTCTGTGGCATGTGGCAGGAGACCCAGTCTTGGGGCCTGGGCGCTTTGGTGCCCCTCTGGCTTTGCTGGTCTTAGCAGTTGACCTAAGGCTGGTCCATCACCTCTCCAAGCTTTATTAGGTCACAGCTTCCATTTGCCAAGCACCTGATATCAGCCAGACACTCAACTGAGCAGGCTTCTTCACGGACATTATTCCATGGAATACTTACCAGGGCCCTTCAGTGACAGATGGGCCAGGTGGATGAAGCTGATAAGAGGGACAGCACTCCTGTCAGGGGCCTGAAGCATAGGACCCCTATTGTCTGCTCCCTGTCCCAGCTGACCGCAGTAGCAATGCAAGTTGGCCGGTCTTCCTCACCGCCAGTGCTGACCCATCACCCCAGAGGACTCATGGGAAGTCAGAGGGCAGGGGAGGTGACTCCTTGAAAGTCATAGGAAACCAGGTGCCAGCAGGCTTGTGTGCCTGGACATTCCCTAGCTGTCCCCTACTGGAGCAGTCAGTCAGAAGCCCCATGTGCTTTGGGCATCCCCCCCTTTGAGGCCCTCCAGCAGTTGATCATGCACAAGGCTCTGCTCTCTCATCTGTTGGTTGAGAGTCACTTTGGGGGTCCGGTTGGGAAGCCCAGAGACTCAGCCCAGGCATTTCTTCCAGATCTTTGTTTTTTGTTTTTTTCAGTTTCAAAATATTTTATTAGGCTCGGTGCCTGTAGCTCAATGGCCTAAGGCTCCAGCCACGTACACCTGAGCTGGTGGGTTCGAATCCAACCCGGGCCCGCCAAACAACAATGATGGCTGCAACCCCCCCAAAAAAAAAAATTGGCTGGTGTTATGGCGGGTGCCTGTAGTCCCAGCTACTTGGGAGGCGGAGGCAAGAGACTCACTTGAGCCCAGGAATTGGAGGTTGCTGTGAGCTGTGATGCCACAGAACTCTATCCAGGGTGACAGTTCGAGGCTCTGTCTCGGAAAAAAAAAAAAAGAAAAGAAAATATTTTATTAAACATTTTTGGATGTTGCCTCCTACCTCTTAAGAATAAAAAATGCATTTCAATAAAAACAAATCTATATTGAAATTATTTTCCCTTATGTGAAGATACATGAATGAAATGTATATGAATATTTAAAAGCAAAATATTTCACTGCCAAAACTTCAAATATTTCAAGAGCACAACGTATTTTAAACACACTTAAGATCATATAGCTATTTCAGTATTCTTAAGAATGACAAGTGATTAGCCTATCTATGGCTTAGGATCTGTTTCCAAGCTTATTTCTTCAGCTTCTTCTACCTCTGAGAGCTTTTCTTTTTTTTAATAGAGACAAAGTCTCACTTTATCGCCCTTGGTAGAGTGCCGTGGCGTCACACAGCTCACAGCAACCTCCAACTCCTGGGCTTGGGCGATTCTCTTGCCTCAGCCTCCCAAGTAGCTGGGAGTACAGGCACCCGCCACAACGCCCGGCTATTTTTCTGTTTTGCAGTTCCCCCAAGGCTGGGTTTGAACCTGCCACCTTCAGTATTTGGGGCCAGCGCACTACTCACTGAGCCATAGGAGCCTTCCCCTCTGAGAGCTTTTCATCATTTCCCAGTGTTTGCTGAAGTTCATGGATGGTCCTAAGAAGAACGTGAAACTGTTTCCGTCTCAACTCCAGCTTATCTTCAACACTTTCTTTAATATATGAGAGATGTTCTAATTCTTTACCCAGAGCCTCTAGTTCCTTTAATGTTTCATGCCTGTCTGGATGATGCTGGATCACTTTTGCCAAATCATCATATTCTTGGCGATTTTTTTGTATTTGTTTTGCTTGAAGAATTTGCTTTTTGTACTCAGCAATCTTTTCATGTGCTCCAGCAATGCTGCATTCCTTCTTCTTGGGATCCAGAGTTGCACCATTTAATGAAACTCTTTACCAGCAGATTTAATTCTCCGATCATCTCCAGCAGCATCTCCATCAATTAGGAGACGTTTCCTTATGACTTCATCGTCAGTCATGGCTCCCATGGGGTGTGCGGCGCGGCTGCGGCAGTGGCGCAAGCTGAGGCGGTGGTTGGCGGCTGCCGAGGTCAAACTATCACAATGCCTTTTTTTTTTTTTTGTAGAGACAGAGTCTCACTTTATCGCCCTCGGTAGAGTGCCGTGACGTCACACAGCAACCTCCAACTCCTGAGCTTAGGCAATTTTCTTACCTCAGTCTCCCAAGTAGCTAAGACTACAGGCGCCCGCCACAACACTCGGCTATTTTTTTGTTGTAGTTGTCATTGTTGTTTGGCAAACTCAGGCCGGGTTGGAAATCACCAGTCCCAGTGTATGTGGCCAGTGCCCTAGCCGCTGAGCTATAGGTGCTGAGCCATTTTTTCTTGAGACAGTGTCTCATTCTGTGGCTTGGTCTGGAGTATAGTGACATCATCATAGCTCACTATAGTGTGGAACTGCTGGGCTCAAGTGATCCTCTTGCCTCAGCCTCCTGAGTGGCTGAGACTACAGGTGTTCACCACCATGCCTGGACAGTTATCTATTTTTTTAAATATGGGGTCTGGCTATATTGCCCAGGCTGGTCTCGAATTCCTGGCCTCAAGCAATCCTTCTGCCTCAGCCTTCCAAAGTGCTGGGATCACAAGTGTGAGCCACTGGGCCTGCTCATATATATTGATCCTTAAGCAGAGTTACACTAAGCAATAAGCTGTGACCTCCCACCAGCATTCTCACTGGGGTCAGAAGGTCCCTGACTGCTGCATAGGGCATTTCCTCCTTGCCCTCTGAAGAAGGTAGCTCCTACCTGGCCTTTGGGAGTCCAGTTTCCTTACCACACATGACTTCTTAGGGGACCAGGCCTCATCCGTTAGCCATCTGCAGCACTGCTAGGGGGTGGGGGGTGCACGCAGCAGGCCTTGGGCTCTGCTTACTCACTGCCTTATGAGGATCAGGGGCTCCCTCCCTGCTGGGGGCAAGTACAACTCAGCAAAGTGGACTCAACAGCCCGCCTGGTGGAGTTGGCACAGATGGCAGCCCCCAACTCTGGTGATGGGCAGCAGCCTTAGGCCTGCACACAAGAGGTCAGAGGGCACAGAGAGGCAGCCAGCACTGGCTGGGAATGGCACAAAGCCCAGGGACACCATCCGTAGGCCCAGGACAAAATGACAGCACAGGGCCCTTCTCCAACATCATGAAGAATTTGGGGAGAGCAACAGCAGAGCTATCCACGTGTTTGTGCAGCCGGTTGTGCCCAGGGAAGATGCCAGCCTCTGCCCAAGGTCTCTGCCCAAGGTCCCAGCCCTTCCCTGGAGGCATGTGACAGAGGACTCCCTCACTTGGGACCGGCTCACAACCTGACCTCAATCCAGGGGTCAGTGTTCACTCCATTGGGACGTGCAGCTCAAACGTACACAGGGCACAAAAAATAACGGCAGTTATGTTTTTAGAAAAAAATTAAGTTTATAAATATTTCTCCACTGTACAAAGTTTTCCCAGCCCTGCCCACCCCATCACTGTTCACATTTGTGTTTTAAAATCCCAATTATATTTATTTTTTAAATCATAAAATATATTTTTTCTTTGTTCATATTTAAAACTATTTACAGGGCACAGAGAGGCCAGGCGGCCAGGCCGAGGTCAGGACGAGTCCGTGCAGGGGGAGGGGGGCGGCGGAAACAGGTGGGAGTAGCTCCGCTCTGTGGCAGGCGAGGGCGGGCAGCTGTCCTCCGCCGACAGATACTGGCTGTGGGGTGTGGGTGGGGGTGGGTAGGGGTCTGAGTCCGAGTTCAAATCCAGGTAGTACTTGCTGGCCTTCCAGCGGCTGGCACTGTAGTCGCTGTCACACACGTCGGTGCTGCAGGGTGTTGTCGGGGGCGCCATGCCTCGAATAACGTAGGGCCTGAAAGGGACAAACAGGGAGGAGTAGGATCCAGATTCGGAGAGGCCCACAGGCACGTCCACCCTGGTGGGCACAGGGCTCTAGAGCTGCAAACAGCAAAGGCCTGTCTGTTGGTAGCACAAGCACCAGAAGAGGCAGGCCTGACCCAGGATCCAACCTGCTGTGTGACCTGGACTCACCACACGCCCTCTCTGAGCCTCAACATCCCTGCCTCTAGCGTGGGTATACCGCCACCTCCCCTGAGGCTGCCAAGGTTGCCTTTATGGAGAAGGAGGCCTCCAGAGTCTGCTTGGCTGACCTGGGGCAGTGATGCACTTAACTTCTCTGAGCTTCTTCGGTTTCTCACTGATAAAAGATTGATGAGATTCTGTCTGGTAAGTGTAGAAACAGTGCCTAACGAAAGAAGATGCTGGGCAACCATTCACCATAACATCACACTGCAAACGCTGGGGACCCATGGGCCTGGAACGGTACCATCTTAGGTTAAAGCAACCTGATATCTGTAACCCCTGTCTGCCCAAAGACTGTCTGAACACAGCAGTGGCCCGGAAATCCCGCATCAGGCTGCATGGCCCAGTCCAGGTTTATAAGCCTGGCTCCAGCACAGTGGGGATCACGGTGGGTGGAAAGGTGAAGCCAACACCTGGTAACCCCAGGTGCAGCAAGGTCAGACTGGTGGCGAAGGAAGATGTCCCACAGTGGGGCCCAGAGCAGGATGGCATGAGCAAAGGCACAAGGCAGGGCAGAAGGGGCTGGCCTGCCAGTGTGCACACAGTAACTCTGAGGACAAGAGCTGAAGAGGCTGCTGGGACTGTGACAGCCAGAGGTAGGCAGCAGCGGCCAGATGTGATACTGAGGCACCAGGTCCTCACCACCACTGCAGGTCTTTGTGCAGGGCGGTGACCCAATACAGAGGAGTTGGAAATGGAGGTGGGCTGCTGCCCAGGCTGGGGTTCCCAGCTCCCTGCTGGGCCTGACAGTTCCCAGAAACTGCCACTGGATGGCAGGAGGCACCACACTCAGGAGGCCCTGCTGCTCCCAGAACCAGAAGTGCCAGAGCCCTGGTCTATACACAGACCTGGCCCAGGCCCATCCATCCCCACCTTCACCTAGGTGAGGCCCAGCCCAGTGCTGCTACTGGGCAACCCACTGGCGGAGATTCCAGGTCAAAGGTCAGGAGGTTCCCCCAAGCTCTGACTTGTATCCCATTTCTAGATATCCTGAAGGGTCCCCTCCCCACCCAGGGAGGTGGGGCCTGTGACGCCAACTTGTACATTGCTGTCAGGCTGAGCAGCCAGGACAGCAAGCAAGAAGCCAGGATCAGCGTAAAACGATCACACCCCAAAGGCCACGTGCCACGCCAGCCTTCACATTCATATTCTGTCCCATGAAGACCGAGGCACCAGAGGGGGACTTATGCAGACCAGGGGCCCACAGCTGGATTCAAACATGCAGGGATACCCTGGAGCCAAGTCCTTGGGCCTCAGCCTCCCCTGCAGTGGGACGATAGGGGGTGGGAACACCACTGGTGGCACCATTTAGGGCCCACAGCTCCATGGCTGAGCCCTGGCCCACAAGCGCTCCCTCCCCAGGCAGCTTTGTGTGGGATTCGACACACAGGTCCTGCGGGGTGCAGTGGGAGAGCTGAGGGGAACGGGTTGGGGCCTCCCCTCCACAGGCTTGCATGGAGCCCACGCAGAGCCCTGACACACAGAGGGCCCTAGAGGGACGTCCTACCTGTACGGTCTGGCGGCAGCTGGAATGCCGGAAGAGTAGAACATGTCCATGTTGTACAGCGAGGGGTCCGTGGCCGGGGACGGAGGTGGGTTCAGGATCTGAGGAGAGCCAAACAGGAGTGACTCGGGGCCTTTCCCAGCTGTGATTCCTTCTGCCAGCCCTCCTGGGTTGTCCTCACCAGGGAGGGTTTGCACTGGCCCAGCTCGGCCAAGCTGGCACCATGCTTCCCAGGAACCCTTTCTCTGCCTGGTCTGGGCACAGCAGAAGAGACCTGGGAAAGGGGGAATAGCAGCCCACTTCCCTGAAGGTGAGAGGCAGAGAACAGAGGTGCTCTCGGCCCCATGACCTCACGTTCCCTAGAGGAGACCCCAGGCCCACACCCAGACATTTGGCCATGAATGCAGACAGGCAGAACTTCGACAAGGTCCTGGACTCCTACCCCCCACTGTAGGCTGGGGGTCCTGGCCAGCTCCCTCTGTAGCCAGCCTGACCAGCCACAGAGGGACTTGTCCTCATGGCACCACTCCCTCCCCGCACCCTCCTACCCCCAGCATGTCCAATTGCATCAGGGAGCGCCTGGCCAGGCTCCTCAGGGACTTTTCTGCTACCTCCATCTGACTTGTACCTCCACATCTCCTGCCACCATCAGACACTCTAATGCCTATAATGACATCCTTAACTCCTAACGCTAGGTTGACTCTGGGTCCCTGCTCAGCCTTGACCCATGGGGGTCACCATGTGGAGGGAGGGAACCAGCCCTACCACCAGAAAAAGGTACCCTTTTCTCAAAGGACTGTACAGTCACTTGTCCCCAAACCACAATAGTAAATAAACAAATCTGCCATGTGAACGTGCCCTCCAGAGCCATGCAGTGCACAGCCAGCCCTACGGAGGGACGGCAGGATCTGGGACCCAGATGCCCACACAGGCCTACACATTCCCCAGCAACTGCCACTGAGCACACCCAGCCCTGCACACAGCCCGAAGAGTGGAGGGCTTATGTGGGTCCCCTGCAGCTGTCCCTGTGAAGGACACAGCCCGATGCACGCTCCTACAGAAAGAGGAGGACAGGACTGTCACTATGTGCCTGGAAGGTCCCTGTAGTGGTAGAAAGGGCACAGCCTGTCATGCCAGACAGATGTGGGTCAAGTCCTATTTTAACCGGCTACAGCACAACCCTCGGGGAGGGGCCTTCACCTCTCTGAGCCTCGGATTCCTCATTTCTAACATAGGGTTAAGATGACCTGCTTCACAGGCTGTCCTGCCCTGCTCCTTATCCTGGGGAGGGTCCACTCAGCCCAAAGAGCCAGCCTAGTATCCCAGGATTTGAACCCAAAGGTGGGAGGGCATGACAGTGGGGGTCAGGTGTGTGTGTGTAGGGGGCTCAGAAAATCAAGCAGGCAGGGAACAGAGAAAGGGCCCCTGGAACTGACCATGCCCCAGGCCTGTGGGGTCCAGTTTCCACATTTGCCCATGAACTTGACTGAACCTGAGTTCTCTTTCACTTCCACCTTCTAAGGCAAACTGAGATTCTGCCTGAATCCACTCCTCTGCTATCTACGCCTGCTACCCTCCGACTCCCCAGAGGCGCTGGGGACATGAAGGTAAAGAGGAGAGAAAGTTTCCCCAGTACTGCAGTGGGCAGATTTCTGGCAAGTTCCACAGCTGCAGCACCTCAGCAGCTTCTGGGCCATCTGGTGAACCACAGGTATGCCCTCTTCAGGAACCAAATCTCGGCCCTGTGGTATCTGTTCCTTGAGAGTTCCACCTCAGCCCACTTGCTGTTCCTGCATCCTTAGAGTTCTCTTTACCCCTCACTGGCCACTTTCCTGTTATTCCAAGCCCTGGTGATAAATCTATATATTGAACTGTTTGTGCTGGAATGTCATGTGGCTTCTATAAGATACCTGGTAGCCATCACCAAAGAAACAAAGTGGACGCCTGCACATCCAATCATATTCCAGAAAAATCAGGATTTAAATATAAAACATAAAACATGAGGACACAAAGAAAGAGAACACGGAAAGAGGTTTTTTGTTTTGTTTTGTTTTTTTGAGACGGAGACTTGTTACCCTCAGTAGAGTGCTATGGCTTCACAGCTCACAGCAACCCAAACTCCTGGGCTCAAGCAATCCTCTTGCCTCAGCCTCCAGAGTAGCTGGGACTACAGGTGTCCACTATAACATATGATTAGATTTTTTTCTATTTTTAGTAGCCTCCCAAAGTGCTAGGATTACAGGTGTGAACCACAGCACCTGGCAGAAATTGTTTTGTATGCTCAGAGTAGGAAACGCCTTTCTGAGCATGACCAAAAAAACCTGGGCACTATAAAAAGAAACAATTGACAGTTTCATCGTATAAATGGCAAAACACACTATAGCCCAAATCAAAAGAAAAGAAAAAAAACAAAACTGGAGCGGTGCCTGTGGCTCAAGGAGTAGGACACCCGCCCCACATACCAGAGGTGATGAGTTCAACCCAGCCCCAGCCAAAAACTGCAAAAAAACCCCAAAAACTGGGAAACGAATACTTTCAAAACATACCCCCAGCAAGGGCCGATTTAGTTAGTATACTGTAACTAAAGAGATCTCACCAATTAGTAAGAAATGCATCAATAATCCAATATGAAATGGATGTACACAGACTCCTCTAATAAAATGACAGAAAATCTTAAACATATACAAAAAGATGTTTAACACTGTTCATAACAAAGGAAATATAGGCCAGGTGCTGTGGCTTACACCTGTATTCCCAGTACTTTGGGAGAGACCAAGGAAGGAAGATCCCTTAAGCCCAGGATTCTGAGGCTGCAGTGAGCTGTGGTCATACATACCACTGCACCCCAGCATGGGTGACAGAGCAGCATCCTGTCCCTAAACATAAACAAAGAAACATTTAAGATTTCAGCCTGGCACAGTGGCTCTCGCCTATAATCCTGGCACTCTAGGAGGCTGAGGTGGGTGGACTGCCTGAGCTCAGGAGTTTGAGACCAGCCTGACAACAGTGAGACCCCCATCTCTACTAAAAACAGAAAAACTAGCCGGGCATAGTAGTGGGCGCCTGTAGTCTCAGCTACTGACGAGGCTGAAGCAAGAGGAATGCTCAATCCCAAAAGTTTCAGGTTGCTATGAGCTTTGACACCACAACACTCTATCCAGGGCAATAGAGTGAGACTCTCAAAAAGAGAGAGAGAGAGAGGAACACTGAGGCAAGAAGATCACTTCGGCCCAAGAATGTGAGGTTGCTGTGAGTTATGAAGACACCATGGCACTCTACCCAGGACCACAGAGTGAGGCTGTGTCCCCCCCCAAAAAAAGATCTCAACATGATACCCTGCACTAGACTGGTGGAGAGAAAGTCTGAAAGGGACAGTCTGGCCCTCTGCTGGCCGAAAGATGGACTGTCCCCTATGGAAGTCACTTGGCAAGAGCAGTCACAATGACCAAGGGTCAGCGTTGCAGGAGGGACTCTGACACCTCTCCACATGAGCCCAGCCTTGCCTAACGAGGGCACTGCTTAGCCACTAAGAATAGGCTAGCATCCCCCATAATGCAGAACAAACTTCAGGGGGCAGGGGAAGTGGGGGGTGTGTGGGCGGGTGTTGAGACAGCTGGGTTCTACCAACTACAGAGGGGATATCTGAGGAGAGTGGTTACTACTCAGTTCCTCTTCCTCCTTGCTGCAAACCGGGGATAATGACAGCACCCCTTCCTAGCTAAGGTGGGGGGTGGGGCGTGTGCGGTCACTGGCACCCCAGCAGTGCTCAGCTGATGCGGGCTTTTGTTTATCCCCCAGCAAGAGGTGAGGCTGCCTGGACTCCTCAGATGCTGCCTTTCAGGTTTTCACAAGCACATGTGTAAAACTGGGAAACATGAGTGAAGTCAAAGGCTCATCCCAGAGCCCAGATTATGATGCTGTACTTATCTAGTTAGGCGAGACGGCCCCACGGGAGGGGATGAGGCAGACAGTATATAAGTCTTTCTGGATTATTTTTCACAGCTGCACAAAAATCTACAATTACTGCTTTGCAAGGAAAATAAAGTCCACACTCTTGGCTGGGTGCCTATAATCCCAGCACTCTGGGAGGCTGGGTGGGTAGATCGCCTGAGCTCAGGAGTTTGAGACCAGCCTGAGCAAGAAAAACCGAGACCCTGTCTCTACTAAAAGTAAAAAAAACTAGCCAGGCATCACCGCACATGCCTGGAGTCCCAGCTACTCAGGAGGCTGAGGTAAGGGGATGGCTTGAATCCAGGAGTCTGAGGTTGCTGTGAGCTAGGCTGATGCCACTGTGCTCTAACCTGTCTCAAAAAAAAAAAAAAAAAACCCTCTTCTGTACCCTTGTGTGGGTATGGATTACCCCTGGAAAGACATACAAGAAATCTACCATGGGACCTGCTTCCAGAGGGTCCTGCTTAGTGTAGGTAAGGGTGGGGCCCTCTCTTGATGGCACATTATTCTGTGCCTTTTGAATTAAGTACCATGATTACGTGTTACTTTGCTAATTTAAAAATAACTGGCTCTACACATAGTTTCTTTTAGGGGTGATAAAAATGTTCTAAAATTAACCATGGTGAGGGTTGCACATATCTATACTAACGCCCAGTGAACTGTGAGCTTTCAGTGGCTCAAGTGTACAGTTCAACTGTGAAGTGTCTGAACGCAGAGCTGGCTGGTCAGTGTCTGCTCTTACTGCCTAGTGTGATTCTCCCAGCTCCTCTAGAGCCTGGGGAAAAACAGTTCATTCACCTGAGCCTCCAGGTGTTCGCCTGGGTTGAGGCAGTGAAGGGAGCTGCTTCCTGGGGCAAACTCAGCTTTACAGGTGTCCTGTGCTTCCTGCTGGCCAAGTGGGCTGAGAGGCCACAGCAGCGGGAGCACGAGGAGAATGGTGTACGGACAGTAAGGCCCTGGAGCCTCCAGGAAACTCAGCTCCTGCCCTTTTCTCCACACCCCGCCCCCACCAGTTGTGATAAGGAGAAGAGAACACCCCGGATGGGGGAGACACCCAGAAGGGCACAAAGCACCAGCCCTGCAAGGCAGGGTTCACTGAGGAGCTGTTCTCACCTTTGGAGGGCACACAACTGCACACTAAGCAGGTCGAGTCAGACCCCAACGTTTATACACACAAATTCAGCACTGCGCCAAGCCTGCCCTGGTGCTAGGGCTGTCTCTCCGCAGCCAGCCTGGAGAATAGGCTCCTTCTCAGGGTCCTGGAGGGCATTAGCACCTCAGCCTCACTGCCCTATGCCTGTCCTTCAGAAAACAATCCAGGCTCGGCGCCTATGGGTCAATGGGCTAAGGCGCCAGCCACGTACACCTGAGCTGGCGGGTTCGAATCCAGCCTGGGCCCGCCAAACAATGACGGCTGCAACCAAAAAATGGCCAGGCGTTGTGGCGGGTGCCTATAGTCCCAGCTACTTGGGAGGCAGAGGCAGGAGACTCGCTTGAGCCCAGAAATTGGAGGTTGCTGTGAGCTGTGATGCCACAGTACTCTATCCAGGGTGACAGCTTGAGGCTCTGTCTCAAAAAAAAAAAAGAAAAAAAAAGAAAAGAAAACAATCCAGCTATTTTCTGGGAATCAGCAAAGCTTGGGGTAGGAAAACAGGGAGTTCCCGGTAGGAAGGCCCAGGGGAGGCTCATGCAGGCCTGACAAGCCCCAGCACAGGCAGGAGGGGAGGGAGGGGTACGCAGAACAAAGACCACCACCCAGACACTGAAATGGCCCCAACAGCAACTCCAGGAAGTGGCCTATGGGTGAGACTTCAGTTGTTTATATTTTTGTGTGGTTTTCAGATCATCCATGCAAACAAGGATTATCCTTTTCTCAGTAGAAAACAAGGTCATTAAAGAGAAAAACCAAAGATGTCTGGAGAGGGAGGGAGGCAAACATATCCACCTGGCTCCAGTTATCAATTCCAGAAACCCACAGCACCCAGAGGTTTCCCTGGCCAGCACTGACACCGAGAGGGGCCTGGCTGGCCGCCCCACCCACCCTACTCACCGGCGGGTACAGCGTGGCCTTCGTGCTAGACGAGCTGCTGGACGAGGCCCCTGTGACGTGGTTGCGGTCATAGAGGGGCACCCCGCCCCGGCCCCCCATCAGGCTCACAGAGCTCATCATGGATTTTCCGCAGGAGATGCCTGTCCGGGAGAAGGGAAGGGGTGGCTCAGGCGGCCTGACTGGGCCACACCGCAGATACACCATAGCCTCCTCTGGCTCCTGCTGCCCCCAAGATCTAGACTGAGGCAGGTTAAGTCCTGTCCCGCCTCTCACAGGTCTCTCCGGCCACTTCCAACATGACCTCTCCAAGGCTCAAGTCAAGTAGGCAGACAAATAGTACCTGTCTCCAGGGCCCATGGGCTTGTGGCCAAGATCTCAGCCAGGGGTCAGCTCAGAGACTGCCAGGCGCACACACAGGGCCGAGCTCTCTGGGGATGCTGGGACAGTGATGGTGCCACCACATGGGCTTTGGGGAGCTCCTGAGAAACCTGATGATTTCCCTCCCCAGGGAGAACCATCTGCACCTAGACATCAGGGCCCCAATGAGTCTAGCTTGGGGAGGGGATGGGACAGAGAGGGGGGCCTGGGGTAATCCCTATGGTGGCCCTAGAGCTGTAGGGGCACATGCAGACCTTGCAATGACCTCACCTTCCCAGACACACCATTACCACCCACGTGATGTGAACAAGCACAGCGGCTGTAGGCCGGTAGGCCTCTGTGTTGAAGAATTGTGGTACCAAGCACAAGCTCAGCAGGAAAGGCTGAGTGCTGCAATTGATTAGCAATGCCTGCCAGGTGCACGGCAGGAGGAATAGGGTTGTAGCACCCCTATGTACTCCCCCCATATTGGGGCCCCACAACTCTCCCTGTCCCCGCTCAGGTCCTTGGTCTCAAGCTCCTTACCTGTGAAGGGACCATGCTGGGAGCCACCTGGGGCTATGAAATTGAGGGGCACATGGGGGGTCCCACTGACATACTCATGTGGGAAGGGCCCGTTGGCCCCTGCATAGCGCTGGCAGACAATGCGCTGGCAGACAAAATAGACCCCGCCCATGATGAAGAGGGAGAGGATGATGCCGATGACTGGCCCGATGGCGCTGCTGTGGCCTGGGGTGTCGTCTGAGGGTGGTTTGGTGATTTCTGCCAGACACAGAGGGGAAGGAGTGGCCAACATGAACCCCAGAGGAATGGGCCCTCCTGGGGAGCAGACACTGCATGCCAGGCCCAGCACCCACTGATGGAAGGCAGGCAAAAAGGAGAGGCTGGGTGCTGGGCCTGGGCAGCCTTGCCCACCCTAGGACTGTGCATCTGCCAGAAGCACTCTCCTCATCCTTTTCTTCTTTTCTCCTCCTCAACCCCTACCTGGTTCCCCACAGCCCCTCAACCAGTCTCCTTTGCCCAGGGGCTCTGGGCGGTGGCTGGGAAGGGAGTGCGTCCCTGGGTGTCCCTGTGTGAAAGAGTTCAGGGGGAGGCCCCTGGAGCTGGGTCTGAGGAGCCACCAACTGGCCACAGGGTTTCCAGGGTCCAGAACCAACTCTGACAAAGGCACATTCACCTTCCATGGGGTGGCCCAAACATACTGAGGGCAGCCAAGCATGTCCCCTCCGCAGGCCAAAACCCCAAAGGGCAAAGGGATGAAACTGGTGTGGCTTGACTAGGGTAAGAATCAGCCTGCTCAGATCCAGTCAGACGGGAAGTCTGCCCAGAAGGGCAGGGACCCTTCACTGCCATCTGGCCCTAAGCCACTCTTGAGATGGTACCCAGTGTGCCTGACCTGGGCTGGCACGAAAGTGCAGAAGGGTTGAGGGAATCCCTAGTGGAGCCCCCCCCACCTCTCAGACTTCTCTGTCTTGAAGACAGAAGAATGGAACTCTCAGCCCAGGTCCCTCTGCAGTGAAGGGGTGGCCATGTCCTCAGACAGGTCAACTCATTCCTATTTCCTATCTGCAACTCCAGCTCCTTTTCTGTCTGAATCAAAAAGCCTTTCAAGAGCAACTGCCTCCAGAAAGCCTTCCCTGACTGCTCTGGCCTCCCATACTCTAGCCCAATGATTTTCAACCAGCATGCCACAAAATTTTTTAAAGATCAATTAAATTATCATCATCATTATTATTATTTTTAGAAACAAAGTCTTACTTTATCGCCCTCGGTAGAGTGCCGTGCCGTCACAGCTCACAGCAACCTCCAACTCCTGGGTTTAGGTGATTTTCTTGCTTCAGTCTCCTGAGTAGCTGGGACTACAGGTACCCGCCACAACATCTGACTATTTTTTGGTTGTAGTTGTCATTGTTGTTTGGCAGGCCCAGGCTGGATTCAAACCCGCCAGCTTTAGTGTATGTGGCTGGCGCCATAGCCACTCGAGCCACAGATGCCAAGCCACGCCCAGCTATTTTTTGTTGCAGTTTGGCCAGGGCTGGGTTCGAACTCGCCACCCTCAGTATAGTGGGCCGGTGCCCTACCCACTGAGCCACAGGCGCTGCCCAATTAAATTATTTTTGAAAGCAGTTCAAAGCACAGTAAGTTATATTCTTTTTCACTTTTCTTTTGATCAACATAAGTTTAACTATAGGTTTAAGTGTCCCATGAGACAAAAAAAGGCTGAAAAACACTGCTCTAATCCCTGTATCCCTCAATGTACAGGCCATGTGACTTGAGAGGCACATGGGACGTGCTGTGTGTGTGCATGTTACGTGTGTCGGTGTGCACGACTGTGTATGTGTGTCCATATGCATCCACATTGCTCCTTCTCAGCCTAACAGCAAGCTGCTGAATCACAGGGCCACCACAGCCTTCAGGCATAATCTTGCTGCCTGACAGGTACGGCTGAGCGAGACCCTGTCACTAAGAGCCCTCTGGCCTAGCTGGGGACACCCATAGTTAAAATCACATTCTCCCTTCCTGGCCACTGTTTCCATCAAGGAAACTTCCAGCTTCCTCAGTTTCCCACGGACCTCCAAGCAGGGCACATTGCCCCCACCCCAGCCCCACTCTCCCACGGAAAACCCAGCACGGGCGCCCAAGCCCTCTGCCGGAAGCCGGCTCACCGCACATGAGCTCGTCGGAGCCGTCGATGCAGTCGGGGAAGGAGTCGCACTGCTGCTTGATGGGCACACACTGGCCACTGGCACAGCGGAATTGGCTGGGCAGGCAGACAGCTGCAAGGAGGGGCCGCACACTCAGGGCCTGGAGGGAGCCCCAAGCCCCACCATATGGCCCAATGACCAAGGTCTGGGCTCCAAGAAGACAGTGGGCAGATGGGACCCTTTCTAGGACCAGGTCAGAAGTGGTCAAGGCTAGTCCAGTTCCACTCTCCCATGGCCTATGTCCCACCAAGGAAGGGATCAGGAGGCATAAGACCTCAGTAGGTCTCCTGCCCAGAAGGTATTTGTCAGGCATCTGCCTTGGGTCAGGCCTGCACACTTTGAAGACTAGCAGACAGTCCTGCCCAAGACTCTCCAGGTTAGCAGGGTTGGGGGTGGCAGGGTAAGTGCCAATGACAGGAACAGCCAGGAAGAGCCTCGCCTCCTACACGGGGTGGTGCAGGGAGCAACAGTGCCCCAGCAGAGCTCCGAGAGGGAGAGAAAACAAGGATGGCGCTAACCATCGCTTCCACACCTCCCAGCACCGGCCTGGAAGGAGTCATAGCTCCGTGAGGGAGGCAGGACTCAGCTCTGGTGCACCCCAGCCAACCTGCTGTCCAAGCTCCCCTCCTGTCTTTCTGGAAACCAATAAAGGGGGTCATTATGAAAGGAAAATACAGAGGGGGCACACAAGAGATGTTTCACTGTCAAGATATAAAGGGGGCTAGGTGCGGTGGCTCACACCTATAATCCTAGCACTCTGGGAGGCTGAGACGGGAGGATTGCTTGAGCTCAGGAGTTTGAGACCAACCTGAGCAGGAATGAGACCCCATCTCTACTAAAAATAGAAAAACTAGCCAGGTGTTGTGGCAGGCATCTGTAGCCCCAACTACTTGGCAGGCCGAAGCAGAAGGAATGCTTGAGCCCAGAAGCTGAAGCTATGATGACATTGCTGTACTCAAGCCGGGGCAACACAGCAAGATTGTCTCAAAAAAGAAAGAAAGAAAAGAAAATTATCTAAAGGATGATCCTGCCTTAGATGAGAGTGGGCCAGGGTGCCAGAGCAAATCTCTCTGTAACTCCTGGTTCAACAGGTTGCTAGAAACCACCCAGGAGTGACAAGTGTGACCCTGCAGACTGCTCTATGGAGGAAAGCACTGTCTTTTGGGAAGGGATTTACCAGGGTGTGCACCATAGCAATCTCCAGCTCAGTGCTAGATTTGCCCTGGATTTCTGTAAAACTCTTGACCAAATTCAGAAAGGTAAGAGTCTCCTCTGCCTTCAAGTCAAATCACCTGGTGGGCTAAGATTGGGGTTTGATTGCAGGTTTTTCTTCTTGGGCCTAAAACTAACTCTTTCCCTCCCATAGTGAGGAGGATTTAGGCAGTTTCCCTCCAAGCAAAGGCTTTTCAGAGCCCTGCTCACGTGATGTCAGATGGAGCCCCAAGTTCCGTATCCAGAAGGGCAGGGCGAGTGGCCTCACCATCACAGTCGGCCTCATCAGAGCGGTCTTGGCAGTCAGCCTCACCGTCGCAGCGCAGACGCAGGTCCACACACTGGCCCCGTGCACAGGGGAACTGCGCGGCCGAGCACACTGGGCAGCCCTCCTCGTCGCTCTGGTCGTCACACTCGGGGAAGCCGTCACAGCGCCAGGCCCCGGGGATGCAGTCGATCTCCCCCGTGGCACATGCAAACTGGTCGGGGGAGCAGGTGGGGGGCTCTGCAGGAGGGACAGAGAACAGCCTCACACAGAGCCCTGCACAGTGAAAACCAGGCACAAGCGCCCGCTGCAGGGCAGACGACATGGGCCAGCTCCGTGTCCCTAAGGCCGGGGAGCTGCCCCCATATGTCCTCCATCACTGTCTCCTGTGCAGTCCCGACCTCCAGTCCTGGCACCGTGAGAAGGCCAAGCCTGATAGATATTTGCTGCAAGATGCCATGTACCTTCTTGTTTGCTTCTTACTGCAAGGGAGAAAGAGAGCTGACGGGGGACCTGACATTCAACGTGACAGAAGCGCTCTGGCTATGGAGAAGCTGGGGTAAGTCCCCCTTCCTCCAGGCCTCAGGGCCCGGCTGGCCTGTGGACCTAGCGTGCACCACCACACACACACCTGGAACGTCAGCCTGGTCATACCTGAGTGTCTAGCACATGCATAGGGAGTGTAGGAGCAGAAAACAGGTGGTAGGCACCCACCCTGTGATGTGCTGGGGCTGGTGGTGGTGGCAGCAGGACTCTGCAAGGGGCCCGCGTGTCTAGGAGCAGGTGTCTAGTCACCCCATCCCAAGCACCTGAGCAGAAGTGAGGCAAGGCAAAAGGGCCGGGGATGCCTGCAGGAAGAGGGGCAAGGAGGAGGGGAGGGTCCCTGACACAGGGTCACCTGAGGGAGGTGGGCTAGGAGGGCAAGGGCACAGCAGGGCTCAGGGAATGGCAGTGTCCCCAGGGCTCAGGTACGAGAGCACCAGCACGACAGCCCAGAGGAGCCCCTCAGCCTCGGGGATGCCCCCATTTCCCAGGACTCCCCCCTCCTTTGTTCAGAAAATCACAGAAAACCAAGGCCAGCCTCGGAGGGACGCCAGGAAGTTGGCCCGGGCTCCACTGTAATGCTGAGCAACAGCGCCGCACGCCTGAGTGCTGATCACAGACAGAGCATTGGGGCCAGGCTGCGATGATGCACGTGAGCCTCTGGACCTTTGCCACCCCCGTGCCTCCCCCATAACTACCGGACTCACCCCGAGAGTACAGGGACAGTGACGTGGGGGAACCTGAGCAAAGATAAGAGCTCTTGGGAAACAAAAAGAAGCCACTGTTATCACTGGGCCACAGAAGGACCTGCCAGTGTCTGCAGGGTCCCGGACACCCTCAGCATCTGAGAGGAGTCAACGAGGGACATCTGCAAGCTGCACCTGGCCACAGGAGGGACACGGGGACAGTGGCCTGCCCCACACCCGAGCTGGAGCCCCGGACGCCCCACGTCTACCACTACGGTTTCAACTGAGCCCCAGCAGGGAAGAAGAAGGCACCAGGGCCCCCTATGGGGCCAGGCATTGAGGTTAGGCCAGCAGCAGCAGATGGAGGGCTGGGCAAGGGAGGACAGACCTGGGGCAGACCTCAAGCTTCCCTCAGCAGCTCTGAGACTGAGAACCCCTCAGCCTCCCAAAGCCCACATTTCCTCCTCCCTCTAACAGAAGCAGCCACTGTCTGCCACAAGCTCCCCACAGGGCTAACAGATGACAGGGCAGAGCCAGGGGCATGCCTGGCTCAGGGAAGGGCTGGGACAGCGGTAGTGGCCCCACCAAAATGCTGGGCCTGGGGCAACACGGTGCCCTGCCTGGCTCCTGCCGCCTGCACAGGGTCCATATCTGACAGCCCCAGCGAATCGTCCTTCCATGATCTCCCCAGAGAAGTCTGTGCACAGTAGGCACAGGTCTCCCAAGCCTGGCAGATGGACAGAGGGACACTTCCTCCCATGTGGAGGGAGGCCCAGGTGGGGCCTGTGCAGTGCCATCCACCGCCCCTCTCCTGGCTAGGGCAGCTCGACACCTGTGGGAGCTGCAAAGATATCCTTGGAACATAAGCCCACATGAGCCCTGGGGTTAGAACTTGAAGAAAAGTTGCCAGGAAGCTCATGAGGAGCAACAGCCACAACGTTGCTCTGCTCTTGACCAAACCCTCTGGGGTTTCAGGTATGAAGCAAAGCAGGAAAAAGCTCTGGAAGGACAGGCCCAAGGGTCCCACTCCTGGAGCTCCTGGCCAATGGCTGGTCTCTCTAGGAGCAAGAAGAACCACTGGAAAAATCAGGTGTCCGCACACCAAGCCAGCTTGCACTTTGGCCCACTGTGTGTAGGACGTGGGTGGGGACAAAAAACACATGTACATCCAAGGCCAGCTGGCGTGCAGCAGCGAAGAAGCCCTGGGAGATGGGCTTCACCACAGTAATGATAAAGATGGTCACTTTCGTTACAATTGCCACTCCTGTGATGCAGCATCTGGCATTCCCGCCTGTCACGTGTCAGGGACCAGACAGAGTGCTTGGTTACTTAACGCCCACAACAGCATGCTAGGTATGCGCTCTCAATTTCACGGAGGAGAAGGCAGAGACTCCAGGAGGGCCGGTGACAGCTGGGTCACTCAGCTGGGGTGTGGATTCAGGTCTCTTTGGCCCTAATGCCCACGTTCTTTACCACTCCCTTGCCGTCACCACCACCAAGCCCTAGGGGGAGGGGAGGGTCAAGAGTAGGAGGAGGGAAAAAGAACGACAAGAAGAAACAGACAAATCCACCATAAGAGCTGCAGACTTCGTGCCCCACAGATAACTGACAGCGAGAGCAGCCAGTCGAGCAAGATACAGACGCCCTCATCAATCAGCTGGGTCTAACTGGCCCTTCCAGAACAACAGCACCCAACAGCAGCGGAGTCCACATTCTCAAGTACACGTGGAACAGGCACCAGGAGAGACCACATGCTGGGCCACAAAACACACCGAGCACAGTTACAACAGAAATCATACAAAATAGGCTCTCAGACCACAGTGGAACTCAACCAGAAATCAGTAACAGAGAGACAGCTAGAAAATCCCCCACTATTTAAAGTCTAAACACTTCAACATAACACATGGGCCAAAGACATCATCTTAGGAGAAATTTAAAAATACACGAATTATCTGAAAATGAAAGTACAATTTCTCAAAATTCAGGAAAAGCAGTGCTTAGAGGAAAATTCAGAGCACCAAATGCATGTATGTTACAAAGGAAAGGAGAGCAAGGGAAGAGGTGATCTGATGTGGAGACTGGATGCCACAGAGATGGGATTTTAAAGGGACAGCAGGCAGTAATCGAGCAGACAGAGCACCGGGTCCCTGAACAGCATTCCAACAGAAAGCACCAAGGTCGCACCTACCGCCACAGGTCAGCAGGTTCTGTAGGAGCACGAGGTGGACTGGGCAGGAGCACCGAGGCGTCCCATCACCCTTAGCAATACAGATGTGGGAGCAACCACCGTTGTCACGGGCACAGGGGTGGGCAGCTGCAGGGACAAAATAAGACGGGGGAAGTCAGGCTCTGCCTCCCACCTCAGAACCACAGTGCAGAGGTGGAGGGGATGGGGAGTGGGTGAGAATTCCCAAGCACCGGCCCTCCTGTAGGCCAGTCCCCTATGCGGGAGCCTCTCACTCAATCCTATGGGCACCCTGCAGAGTCTGTTTCTACTAACATGGAAATTGAGACAAAAATGGAAGCTGGGGGCGGCGCCTGTGGCTCAGTGGCTAGGGCGCTGACCCCATATACCGAGGGTGACGGGTTTGAACTTGGCCCCAGCCAGCTAAAACAGCAGTGGCAACTGTAACGAAAATAGCCAGGCGTTGGGTCAGGCGCCTATGGTCCCAGGTACTCGGGAGGCCGAGGCAAGAGAATCGCCAAAGCCTAAGAGCTGGAGGTTGCTGTGAGCTGTGATGCCACAGCACTCTATTGAGGGCGACAAAGTGAGACTCTGTTTCAAAAAGAAAAAGGAAGCGAGAAGTAGTTCTAGAACTTATCTAACATCACAGCCCACCACAATGGCCCCTACTGTACCCACAACCGGCACTACTCATCTGTCTCTCAAGGTGCAGTGGGTTAAATGATGCTCCACCTCCCAAAGCTGCCCATGTGCAAACAACTGGAACATGTGAGTAAAAACCTTATTTGGAAAAAGGGTCTTTGCAGATATAATTAAAGTAAGGACCCCAAGATGGCTGTCATCCTGGATTATGTAGGTGAGCCTTGAATCCTTAAATGACAAGTGCCCTTATAAGAGGCGGCAGAAGAGACAGACACAGGCGCAGAGCATACAGCCACCCGAAGACAGGCAGAGGTGGGAGTGGCGCAGCCACAAGCCAGGAAACGCCTGCAACCCCAGTACTAGAAGGGGCGAGGAACCCATCCTCCCCTGGAGCCTGTGGAGGGAGCATGGCCCTGCCAACACCTTGATCTTGGACTTCTGGCCTCCAGAACTGTGGGAGATTAAATTCCCGATTTTTGTTGTTGTTGTTTGTTTGTTTGTTTGTGTTTGGAGACAGAGTCTCACTTTCTTGCCCCAGGTTGAGTGCTGTAGTGTCACAGATCACAGCAACCTCAAATTCTTGGGCTCAAGTGATCCTCTTGCCTCAGCCTCCTGAGTAGCTGAGACTACAGGTGCCTGACACAACGCCCAGCTATTTTTTACAGACAGGGTCTTGCACTTGCTCAGGCTGGTCTTGAACTCCTGAGCTCAAGCAATCCACCCACCTCGGCCTCCCAGAGTACTGGGATTACAGGCGTGAGCCACAACAACCAGCCTGCCTGATGTTTTGTTTTTTTTTTTGTAGAGACAGAGTCTCACTTTTTCCGCCCTCAGTAGAGTGCCGTGGCATCACACAGCTCACAGCAACCTCCAACTCCTGGGCTTAGGCGATTCTCTTGCCTAAGGCGAGTAGCTGGGACTACAGGCGTCCACCACAACGCCCCGCTATTTTTCTGTTTTGCAGTTCCACGAGGACAGGTTTGAACCCACCACCTTTGGTATATGGGGCTGGCGCCCCTATTTGCTGAGCCACAGGTGCTGCCCGTGCCTAATGTTTTTAAGTCACTCAGTTTGTAGTCATTTGTTACAGCAGCTACAGGGCACTAATACACATGGGAATGAAAATAGCAAAGGCACCAAGTCCCAGGGAGCTCACATTCTTCTATCCAATTAACCAAACAGGGAAGGAGGGGGCACCTGGAGGGCAGGCTGACTATCCCAGCTGAGAAGAAATGACAGAAGAACTCTACTCCCAATCCTGCCCTACACAGAAAGACATCAAGTCATGAAGTACAGCCAGGGTTAGCAACCTTTTTCTTTAAAGAGTCAGAAAGGTAATATTTTCATTTTGTGGGCTGGCCGCCTCTAACAAGTACTCAGTTCTAACAGGCACAGTACAAAGGTGGCTGAGGATGGTCAGAAGTGAACAGGTGTGGCTGTGCCAATAAAACTTTCTTTACAAACACAGGTAATGGTCTGGCTTGGGCCTGTGGGCTACAGAGCGTCCCACCCAGTTTGGCATTTTGCTATGGGATCTCACAGGGAAGCAGGCTGAATATCCCACATCCCAAGTACACAGAGAATTCATCCAAGCCTCTCTTGCCCTCACCAAAAACAAGACTGCTCCATGTCTAAGACATTTCACAAGGGTACCCATGGGGATATCCTGGTTTCCGTCCTGATCTTGCTCACCAAACATTCCTGTGTCTCCCATCACCTCAGCTCCAAGTGTACCTGGCTCTACTGACACCAGCAGGTAACAGATCAGATGTTCCCAGGCTCCACAGTCACCACACCGACCATCTGCCAGCACTTCTGAAGGCCCACGACACCCAGTAATCTGTGACTTTGCTCAGGCTGGCACAGGGGCCAGGAGAACAGAGATGTTCTAACCTATGTCCACTGGGTACCTTAACTGCTGGAAGCTATTTACCAGCAAATTTGCTTCCCCAGGATTTAGCCAGGAACGCCCAGGACAGCAGAGCAGGGAGCCCCATGACCTCACTCTGACTTACAGATATGTTTGTATTTTACATGAACTTGGGTACCAATTTGCCCAACCCACGAGGACAGGACACAGAAAAGTCCAGCGACTCTGGTCTCAAATCCAAGCCCCACCTTACTATGAGCCAGGTGGCAGGTGACAAGTTAACACCCTTTCTACATACACCTTCTGTCCTCTTCTGTAAAACAGAATTATTGTGAAGTAACACAGGCAGTATTCTAATACGCTATGCACAGGGTGTAGGATCCTGGAGGGTTAAATCACGGTGCTGGCTAAGGGTAAACCTGAGTGTTGGGCCAAGCGAGGCAAAAGAATTAGAAGGGATTAGAGAGAAAGAAAGGCCAGGAAGGGAGGTGACAAAGAGAGGGAATCTAGGGAGCACAGGCATGGCCACGAGAAGGGGTGGGGGGCTGGTAAGGCAGGTAGGAGGCCACGGGGGCCTGGAAGGCCACAGCTGCCTCCAGTCAGAGGTACCTGGTATTTTCAAGGCAAGCAGGGGTAGAGCCAGGTGTCTTTTGGACAAGACCACCCTGCCAGCTGCATTGACACAGAGCTGAGGAAACAAGAGAGGAAGCAGCAAGGCCAGGAGGGAGGCCTGAAAAAGATGCAGGGCTGGGACCAGGGAGAGGGAGCCAGATAGAATCCACAGCCTCAGTAGAAGACAGGACAGAGGAGAGAGGAGGCAGATGTGACGGCTAGGTGCTGCCACCCCACCCCTGTCCAGGGTGTGTCTGCCACAGGGCCAGACCATGGACAATACAGGACACGGAAGTGACGTGGCCTTGCTCACTGCTCTGTCTACAGCACCAAACACCCTTATAAGCTCCAGTGTATTTGCTGAATGAAGAGAGAGAAAAAGTGAGAAAACAGAGACAGGGAGATACTTGCACACAGCCCTTTGTACATAGCTGGCCATCTACAGAGGGGGAGGAGGCCGCAGAGACCCCTCTCTCCCCAACCCAGGGGTACAGCGAGGCAGTGGCAGGTAGAATCCTAAAATGCCCCCGCCGATTTCCCACCCTAATCCCCAGCACTGTGGATGTGAAGTTATGAGGCCCATAGCTGTGTTATCTCACATGCAAAAGGGATCTTAAAAGGGAGTCCTTCAAAAGCAGAGAAGCTCCCAGGTTGGCAAGAAACAGATGTTGGGAGGGCCAGACACAGGGAACTTTTTCTTTTTTGAGATAGAGTCTCACTCTGTCGCCCTGGATAGAGTGCTATGGCATTAGCCAGTGCACAACAACCTTGAACTCTTGAGCTCAAGTGATTCCCCTGCCTCAGCCTCCCAGAGGGCTAGGATTACATAAGCATGCCACAAAGCTCAGCTAATCTTTCTGTTTTATTTAGTAGAGACAGTGGTCTCAAACTCTTGAGCTCAAGCAATCCTCCTGCCTTGGCCTCCTAGAGTGCTGGGATTACAAGCAGGAGCCACCGCCCCTGGCCCTAAGACACAGGGAACTTCCGCATTGCCCAGATAGGACTCTAGGAGCTGAGAGTGGTCCACAGTCAATAGCCCAAAAAGAACAGGCCTCAGGCCTGCAACCACCAACCCCACAGACGAGCATGGAAATGGGCCTCGCCTGGCCAACACCATGATCTCAGCCCCACAAGAACCTATGCAGAGAGCCCAGGTGAGCCACACTGCCCCTGCTCTTCTAGCCTACAGATCTGTGTGACAGGAAGTAAATGTTGTCTTAAAGGGCTAAGTTTGTGGTGATTTGTTCTGCAGGAAAAAAAAAAAATGACCAGACTCGGCGCCTGTAGCTCAGCAACTACAGCACCAGCCACATACACCAGAGCTGGCAGGTGTGAACCCGGCCCACGCCTGCCAACAGCAACAACAACTACAACCAAAAAATAGCTGGGTGATGTGGCAGGTGCCTGCAGTCCCAGCTCTCCGGAGGCTGAGGCTAGAGAATAGCTTAAGCCCAACTGTTTGAGGTTGCTGTGAGCTGTGACGCCACAGCAGTCTACAGAGAGCAATGTAGTGAGACTCTGTCTCAAAAAAAAGAAATGACCACAGGGCAGCGCCTGTGGCTCAAAGGAGTAGGGCACCAGCCCCATAGGCTGGAGGTGGTGGGTTCAAACCCAGCCCCGGCCAAAAACTGCAAAAAAAAAAGAAGACCACAAATATCTCGGGACATCTAGATATCATCTGAACTTCAGCTTGAACCCCAGTGAGTAGGAGCCAGTGTCAGGCTGAGCCTACCACATAGCCGAGGCCAGACAGACTCTTACACTGGCCTCCACTCTTCCTCCAAGGGGGCTGTTTCAGGGTAACTGTGCTCTGGGTGGACACATGCCCTTCCCAAAGGGACTCTCACCCCTTCTGCCACCCACTGCCTGCCCCCACATACAGAATTCCTCCAGGCTGACTTCCTCCACACCGTGGATGCCAGTGAGGTGGGCAACACGGCCCTGGACTCGTGTCCGCTTGTCCCCAGTGGTCTTCTCCACTCGCTCAATCATCTGCTGCTGGCGGTCAGTCCAGTAGAGGTGCCTGCCCAGCACGGTCAGGCCTACAGGCTGCACAATGTTGGCGTCCTCCAGGGTCAGGCGGTTGGCCCCTGCAAGTGGGTCAAGCTGCCCCTGAGTGGTGGCTGACCTCAAGAGCTCGCCCACACTTGCTCAGGAGAACGCAAGTTGAAAGAAAGAGAAGGGGCTGCCAGGGGCCTGGGGATGCTATGTTCAGCCAGGGTTGGGGGCTGGGGCAGATTCCCTAGAATTAGGCAGATCCGGGACAAGGCTTCCGAGAGCCCTGCTCCCACCCGGGCTGGCCCCAGGATCAGGGCCGCAGGCCCAATTGTCTCTGCAAGCACAGCAACTCTGGTCTCCCCACCCTCCCACTGCAGAAGAGCAGCCATGGGACCTAAGCTCCTCTGGTCCAAGGAGGCCCATGGGGAGCAGCTGCTGGCACAGGTGCTGGGACAGAGGCTGGGGATGAATCTTGCTCTGTCCTGCTATGGGATCCTGGGCAGCTCACTCACCCTCTTTGAGCCCCAGCTTCTGCCTCTGCCATTTGGAACCCACATCCAGGACCTCGCAGGGTGAGGATTATGCATAAAACACACGAAGCCCTTAGCACTGTGCCAGACGTGGCCGCCACTTCCTGATGACAGGAAGGCTAGACGTCCACGGGAGGGGCAGGGCTGTGGACAGCTGAGGGACCTGACAGCAGAAGGCAGGCCTTGGGGACACACCTGACAGATCGCAGCTCTCAATGCGCTTCAGGTCCGCGTCCACCCAGAAGAGCTTGCCCAGCGCGTTGTCCACCACCAGGGCCACGGGGCGGATGAGGCCTGTGGTGAAAAGGACCTCGCGCTCCGTGCCATCCAGGGCTGCACGCTCGATCTTGGCTGCACGGTCCTGCATGTTGGTGAAGTACAGGTACCTGCGGGAGGGCAGCGGGTAAAGGACAGACACGAGGGATGCCCATTGCTACATGCCTCGCCTGCCGGCCCTGAGCCTGCAGAAGTGCCCATCACCCTGCCCTGCCAGGGTCCGGGGCACAGTGGGGCTATGGACAGTTTCAGATTGGAAATCACTGGCCTCTCATAGCTCGCCCAAGGCTAATAGCTCACACCCTATTCTGGTTTCAATAGTGTCCCCCAACCTCCAAATTCATGTCCACCCAGAACCTCACAATGTGAGCTTCTCTGCAAGCAAGGTCTTTGCAGTGTAATTAAGGCTCAAGATAAGGACCACACTGGGTCAGGTGTAAATCCAATGAGATGCATTTTTTTTTTTTTTTTAATTGAGATAGTCTCACTTTGTCACCCTTGGCAGAGTGCCAGGGCATCATAGCTCACAGCAACCTCAAACTCTTGGGCTCAAATTCTCTTGCCTCAGTCTCCCAAGTAGCAGGGACTACAGGCACCCGCCACGGTGCCTGGCTATTCTTTTTGTTTGTTTGTTTAGCAGGCCCGGGCCAGGTTCAAACCCACCAACCCCGGAGCATATGGCCGGTGCCCCTCTTTTGGTTTTTTGGTGCTTTTTTTTTTTTTTTTAGACAGAGTCACCTTGTCGCCCTAGGTAGAGTGCTGGGGCATCATAGCTCAAGGCAACCTTAAACTCTTGGGCTCAAGAGATCCTCTTGCCTCAGCCTCCTGAGTAGCTGAGACTACAGGCACCTGCCATGCCCAGCTAGTTTTTCTATTCTTTTTTAAAAGTAGAGACAGGGTCTTGCTTTGCTCAGGTTAGTCTCCAACTCCTGAGCTCAAGTGATCCACCCACCTGGGAGGATCACAAGTGTGAGCCATCATGTCTGCCCAAGATGCTCTTAAAATAGACAGAGGAGGCCAATGTCAGTGAGAGGCTGTGACTGAAGAGGCCACACCATAAGTTAAATAAGGCCTGGGGCCAAAGAATCTGGAAGACACCACCCTAGAACCTGCAGAGGGAGCATGGCCCCGCCGACACCCTGATTTCAGACTTCTGGTTTTATAAACTGTGAAAGAACAAGTGTCTGTTATTCTAAGCCACCTGGTTTGTGGGAATTTGTGACAACAGCCACCGGAACCCCCCCACCCCCAGCAGCTGAGGAGTCCTTGTGCCCTGGGAGGTGCATCAGCTCCTGATCAGCTTCCACGCACTGAGCCCTCATGTGCCACGGAGCTGGCACTACTGTCTTCACTTTCACGAACAAGGAAACTGAGTCTCTGAGAGGTGTCAGCACCCACCGAGGTCACACACCATCAGTGATGGAGTCAGGATGGGAACTCAGGGCTCCGGGCCCAGGACCTCCACCAGCTGTGCCACTGTCCCTCATATCAGCCCACAGACGCAGGCGGGAGGCCCACCCACTCCTGCCCCACACTCTGTCATGCTCAGTTTTGCTTCTGAGCTTCGTGTTGGGTGGCTGCAGGGCCCCTCCCGCCCTGGACACATCCTCTGAGGACCTGTCTGTCCTCCGTGAAGTCTGTCAACATATCCTGGGTGCCTTCCCACTGGATGGGCACTCTGAGGACCAGCAGGTGGGAGGGTCAGTGACCTTCCAGGGAACACAGGTGAGCGAATGAACAGCCAGCACCTAGGATGCTGAGGAAGGGATTTCTGCACAGGGCTCGCCTATGTTGGGGACGGCACGGAGCCCGTCAGGTCCAACTCGCATGTCTTCAGCTGTCTGCTCACCAAGTCTCCCTGCGTCCCTCCCAGTGCTCCTCCTTGCTAAGGCTGCTTCCCCGCCCCGACTGTGGACAGTCTGTTTCTGTGCTTGGCTGAGGTTCTGCAAAGTCACTGGAATGTGGGGGTAGAAAGTCCCTCCCGGCCTCTGAGGGGATGGCATCCGAGGAAGGGCCCCAGGGCCCACAGATGGCCACGCACACCTGGAGGGGCAGCACTCACACCCCAGCCCCATGGCACTCACCCACCCGTCGGCCTCCTACCCTCGTTCTGCGTTCACAACGATGGCCCTTGGCTTGTCACGTTCCCCACGAAGCACCACCCCCATGGCGTCCCCACTCAGGCGGTGGACGTTGATGGTGTTGGTGGCCTCACACGTCCAGAACAGGTTACGGCTGTAGATGTCAATGCTGAGATCGTGAGGCTGTCTGTCTGGGTTCTGGCCTTGGCTTGGAGAGGTCAAGACAAAGGGCTATAAGACAAAGAAATCAAACCCGAGTCAGAGGCCCAGTGAGCACTGCCTCGGGGAGGGTGGAGGCCACAGTTCCGGAGTTTAACCTGAAAATCAGCTCGGTAACATTGGTTTGGGGATCTTTCCTGTGCTATTGACTTTTAACCACACGTCCACCCAAGAGCACAAAGTAAGATTCAGACAACAGCCCTGGGAAAGCTCTCGTCAGTACCTCTAATTTCAGGGCCCCATCAACAAATCTGCCAGAGGGCCCGAGCTGTGTGCCAGGTTGGTGGCTGTCCCCCCTCACACAGATGCCCCCTGATGGCTGAACAGGCACTCAAGACCTCACAGCCCCTTTTTAAAGCATCTTCTCTCTTTCTTTCCTATGTTCTAGAACTCACAATTTTCTTTCTTTTTTTTGAGACAGAGCCTCAAGCTGTCACCCTGGATGATAGAGTGCAGTGGCATCACAGCTCACAGCAACCCTCAATTCCTGGGCTCAAGCGAGTCTTCTGCCTCTGCCTCTGCCTCTCAAGTAGCTGGGACTACAGGCACCTGCCACAGCATCCAGCTATTTTTTGGTTGCAGCCATCATTGTTGTTTGGCGGGCCCAGGCTGGATTCGAACCTGCCAGCTCAGGTGTACATGGCTGGCGCCTTAGCCGCTTGAGCCACAGGCGCCGAGCCAGGACTCACAATTTTCAATTTGACCCTCAAATCCTGGTTTTCAATGTAGTGTCAGCACGGTGGGCATGGGGACCAGAGGCCCGCCTTTCGCAACACCCTTGCCAAGGTTAAGGGGCCAGGTTTGGCCAGGTGAGGGTACAGGGATTACCCTCTGGGGAGGGCAGGATCAGCCACATCTCTCAGGGACTCAAAGCCACGTTTCCCTCCAGTCCCTTCTGGTGGGTTCTGCCCAGGAGATTCTTCTGAATGCCGCCTGACACCACCTGCTGCATCTCAGGGAGGAGGTTTGGCTTTCAGAGCCCCCAGTGGAAATGTGTAGGAGGAGGTGCGGAGAGCCCACAGTCATGATCTCCCCCACACCCAGAAGCCTGGGGCCCTGCAGGATCTGGTCACCTTGGGATATCCCAAAAGACATCTGTATTCAGGTTCCCAGGCGACCTTGCCTGGTGCAAAGGCACCCGGGGAACCTAGTCAGCTGCCACTGTGGTCTGGATTAAAAAGCCCTTTCCTCTAAGAAGGGGACGGGGTCAAAACCTCCGCTCTCTATTCCCTTCAGACTCAGAGGGAATTATCCTCAGGTGATGCTCTGATCCATTCTGGGCTTTCTTTATCTGCTTCTTTCAGCAGTTATTAAGATGACAAGTCTCCGGCGGACAAGACAGGGCTTGTGGCCAAAAAGGAGTTCATTGCCCAGGCCCAGCCTCCATCCGCCTATACACACACACACAAATGCCTGCAGAGCAGCCTTGCTAGGCAGCTGCAAGGCATCACTTTTACCAGAACAAGAGGGCCCCCCATGAAGGGTCCCATGTCTCTGTAGTAACAAGCATCCTCAGCCCCCCGGAGCTGTGGACCCTGGGGGTGCACATCAACTCCAACTGAACATGCTCCTTCCCAAAAGCCACAGAGCTCTCCGACTGGGGACGTCAGCCTGGTACAGGCGGTAGGCCAGAAGAGAAACAAGATTCCAGCTAACTCTGGGCCAAATCAGGCAGAGGGTGGGTCTGTGAGAGCCAGATGGAAAACCAGACTGAGGGATGCCGTCATCAGTCCCCCCACCCAGACAAAAACAACCCCGCACACTCCACACAGAGGACCTGCTTCATAAAACCTGAGCTCCGATTTTTTTTTTTTATTTTACTTTTTTTTCTTTTGAGACCAAGTCTCCAGCTGTCTCCCTGGGTAGTGTGCTTTGGCATCACAGCTCACAGCAACCTCCAACTCTTGGGCTCAAGCAATCCTCTTGCCTCAGTTTTTCTATTTTTAGTAGAGACAGGGTCTCGCTTTTGCTCAGGCTGGTCTCGAACTTGTGAGCTCAAGCAATCCACCTGCCTTGGCCTCCTAGAGTGCTAGGATTATAGGTGTGAGCCAGTGCACCCAGCCTTATTTTACTTTTTTTATTGTTTGGGATTCATCGATGGTACCAAGAATTAAGTTATACCGATGGTATTTGTTAAATAAAGTCCCTCTTATAATTGTGTCCCCTGAGCTCCAATTTTAATGTAAGCAATAGCACTCATGTTAGCACAAAATTCCTTAAAGGAATCTGATTTGACACCACCAGCAACACTGTTTTCTTCACCAGTACGAAACCTTGGCCAAGTGGAAATGTTTGCAGCAGCATTATTCACAATAGCTGAAAGGTAGACACAGCTGAAGGCCCACGGATAGATGGGCGAACAAAACGTGCTCCACCTGTACGATGGAGTTATTCAGCCTTAAGAAGGAAGGAAATTCTGGCGCACGGCACAACGTGGATGAACCTGGAGGACATTACGGTGAGTGAATTAAGCCAGACAGAAATGGACAAACATGGTGTGATTCCACTTACACGAGGCCTCCAGAGGAGTCAAATTCACAGGACAGAAAGTAGAGTGGTGACGCCAGAGGCGGGTGGGGAGTCAGTGTTTAACAGGGATGGAGCTTCCCTTTGGGAAGAAGAACTCTATGGAGACGGATGGTGGTGACGGCTGCACGACTCAGTTAGTGCCATTGAACTGTGCACAGCGACACGGTGAAAATGGCAAACTTTATGTGATACATGTTACCACAATAAAAAATGAAAAATCAATGGAAAAACAAAACTTCAGCCAATTAGGTAATAATTTTAAAACATCATCTTGGGGAAGGGGACGCCCCTAATAAAGAATGAGAGCCAAAGCCTGCAGTGAGTGGGAACAGTAAGAGGCTGGACCTTCGCAGGAGACACGGGAGGGAGAAGCACGTTTTCTAAATTAAGCACAAACCCAGAAGCTGTTCCAGGGAAGGCTTTCTTCAAAGTCTTCACACACCTCTGCCTGGACACCATAAAAGGACTCATTTCCAGTGAGACTTTAAGGCAATTTGCACCCAGGAGCTTTCTCAGCATGGAACCCCCCATCCCTCAATTAACACTTCCCATTCTCCAAAGGACTCCCTGTGACTGCCACCTGTGCCAAGTGAGATGACAGGAATCCATTTCCTCTGTGACTCTGCTCCCCCAGCCGCCTAGACAGAGCTGCCAATTTTGATTCGGTTGACTTTTGCCAACAGACCTCACACTATGACTTTTTAACTCAAAATCATTTTTGGATGAAGGCATCTGTAGAAAGGAGGGTTCAGCCTGTACAAGACAGCACCAGCCTCCCGCTCAGCGGACAGGACAGCAAAATCAACTTTACAGACACTGCACATCTTCTTAAGGTCCCTACAGATGAACATCTCTCTGACTCACCGCTAGGAAGACACTGAGATTGCACCAAGATGACATAAGCTCCTGCGCTGACTCCTGGTGGACAAAGAGATTACCTGCTCCTGCAGCTTCTGCAGCAGGAGTCTTCGGAACCTGCACCGCCACGAGCCAGCCGTGTCCTCGAATTCTGTACCAACTGCACCCTGCCCTTGGCTGCCCACTTCCTAGTTACACAGAGCTGCCGGGTGGGCCCCGAGGCCACCGTAGGCACACATGCTTCCTAGAGCAGGTCACAACGTGACCTTGTCAACGGGTCCGTTCTGCTACAACGTTCATTTTGAAAGCACAAATTTGGTCCAACACACTGATGTATCCTAACAGGAGCACGAAGTTCCCATCTTGCTTCTGTGTAATTTCACCTGTGAAAAACACTAAAGGAATGCAGAAAAGCAAAACCACAGGGCCCTGACTCCTGACACGCTCACCTCACTCACCACAGGGCTGTGAGCAACTCACGAGTTGCAGCTTTCCCAGTGCTCACACCCACAAGCCAATTTCAGGTCCTTTCAAGGGAAAGAGCCATATCTATTGAACACATATGCATGTTATTATAGGATACGTGTATTTAACACGTGTGAAAAGGTGTTCCAGTACTTATTAGCTTCCTCTTTTTGTGTGTGTTCCTGACAGAGGTTTTTTTTTTTTTTTTTTTTTTGAGACAGAGCCTCAAGCTGTCACCCTGGATAGATTGCTGTAGCATCACAGCTCACAGCAACCTCCACTTCCTGGGCTCAAGCGAGTCTCCTGCCTCTGCCTCCCCAGTAGCTGGGACTACAGGCGCCCGCCACAACGCCCGGCCATTTTTTGGTTGCAGCCGTCATTGTTGTTTGGCGGGCCCGGGC
>CAUYRH010023217.1:0-19018 GCA_963574655.1 Perodicticus potto
GTTGCAGTTTCTCAAGCTCCTCAGCCTCCTGATCTGCAGCACTTTTGTAGGTCACAGGCCTTGTGCGCTGTTTGGTTTGCAGAACAGGAGTCTGTGGGTCTCTGGAGATCTGGCCCACAGAAGATTTGGAAGGTAACAGACCTGTAAACCAAGATGACAGACATTTACCTAGCTCCCTAAGATCCAGTTTACTTGACAAGTGATGACTCAACTAGGAAGCCCAAAAATAAATAAATAAACCATGGAGTGGTGGGCCCTCCACACTTAGCTCAGCTCACATCTGTCAGTACAACACACGTTCAGTCCCTTCTTCTTCATCACTCTTTACTGAGGTGTATGACTAAGGTGGTAGCTTTAGTAAACTCTGTTCTCATCTTCTGAACTTAAAATCCATCTATGGGTTTTAAAATCATTACACAGGCTTGTCCTTTCTATTAACAATGCCAACTATTTCACATAGCTTCTATGTATGCCTAAAAAAATTAAAACCCAGATCCACTCCCCACATCCAGGGGCAGGGCCAGGCAAATACATAATAAATAAAAACGATGCCAACTATTTCCTTTGTTATTGACAAATAAGATTCTTGCTTATTTCAGCTATAAGATTAAGGCCTTTATAAAGTCCAAGTAATAATTCCCAATTTTATAAATTTCCTAAAAGCATTTATATCAAAAGCATCAAGACCACCTCCTTCAAAAAATCACACAGAGGCCAGGAATGGTGGCTCATAAGTATAATCTTAGCACTTCGGGAGACTGAGGCAGGAGGATCATTTCAGCCCAAGAATTTGAGACCAGCCTGAGCAAAACGGCAAGATTCCATTTCTAAAAAATAAAATTTTTTTAATAGCCAGGTGTAGTGGCATGTGCCTGAAGTCCCAGATACTTGAGAGGCTGAGACAGTAAGATTCCTTGAGCCCAGAGTTTCAGGTTGCAGTGAGCTATAATGAAGCCACTGTACTCTAGGTAGGCAACAGTGCAAGAGACTATCTCAGAAAAGAAAAATAAATAAAATGTCTAAAAAAAGAAAAGAAAATCAAATAGAGAAAGTGAAAACACTATGTCAAAGCATTAATATTAAGACCATATCATCACCCATAGAAAATATTAATTTTCTTGCCCAGGGGAAACCTTGAAATTTTCACAATTATGTACAAGAGTCCTTCAATTTTGATCTTATCACATACCAGTGGGATAGCAAAACCAAATCCATTTGTTTTGGAAATAAGCCATGTGGCTCACTGCTGTAGCACAGTGGTTATGGCGCCAGCCACATACACTGAGGGTGGCAGATTCAAACCAGGCCCAGGCCAGCTAAACAATGACAACTACAACAACAACAACAAAAAAAAAATAGCTGGGCGCTGTGGTGGGTGCCTGTAGTCCCAGCTAACTTGGGTGGCTGAGGCAAGAGAATTGCTTAAGCCCAAGAGTTTTAGGTTGCTGTGAGCTATAATACCACAGCACTCTACCGAAGGCCACACAGTAAGACTCTGCCTCAAAAAAAAAAAAAAAAAAAAAAGGGCAGCACCTATGCTCACTGAGTAGGGCGCTGGCCCCCTATACAGAGGGTGGCGGGTTCAAACCTGACCCCAGCCAAACTGCAACAAAAAAATAGCCAGGCATTGTGGCAGGTACCCATAGTTCTAGCTACTCGGGAGGCTGAGGCAAGAGAATCGCCTAAGCCCTGGAGCTGGCGATTGTGGTGAGCTGTGACGCCATGGCACTCTACCGAGGGCGATAAAGTAAGACTCTGTCTCCAAAAAAAAAAAAGAAGAAATGAGCCATGCTTCAAATGTACATATAACTATTATTTAGCTGTAATTACATAAAGTTTTAAATAAAAATTGCGGCTCAGCGCCTGTGGCTCAACAGGCTAAGGCACCAGCCACATACATCTGAACTGGCGGGTTCGAATCCAGCCCGGGCCCGCCAAACAACAATGATGGCTGCAACCAAAAAATGGCCGGGCATTGTGGTGGGCACCTGTAGGCCCAGCTACTTGGGAGGCAGAGGCAGGAGAATCACTTGAGCCCAGGAATTGCAGGTTGCTGTGAGCTATGATGCCACAGCACTCTATCCAAGGTAACAGCTTAAGGCTCTGTCTCAAAAAAAAATAAATAAATAAAAAATAAACAAAAATTGCATAAAATAATTTTTCTATCTGCCATGACTAGGATTCTAAAACCTGAGCATATATTAGAAAGTCATATTTAATTTTTAATTTTTATTACATTAGAATAAAAAAATTTCATAATATAAAATCCACTAAATCATTTTAGCTACTAGAACACAATCACAGTACTAAGAAATGCTGTAATCAAAGGAATTCATCTGGTTACTTAATATAATTCTAAACACTATATAAAAGGTAGGAAAAATTTAGAGACCTTCACATAACCAGATTCTGCTTTATCTAGCCCCATACTCTCAAGAACTATGGTATACCATCTCCATTCCTCAGACTTCTTTATCATCCCTCTTATAGAAATTATTTTCATAAATATAGAAACCATGAGATCAGAATCCCCTTGTCTGTCTGTCACCAAATCTATAAATCCATCAGAATTTGCATCCATTACTCTCACTCTTCTATCCTCCTTTGAGAAAATAATCACTCCACCTGTGCCAAGTGTCTCCATCTTACCTACCCACTCAAGGACTTAATCCATTAGATATCTCCTCTCTCTCCTGTATTTTCAACTTTTGACAGGGACTTCTCAGCATTCAGACATATTCTACACCTTTCCTACCTCCTTTGATTCTTGCTGTTCCCTCCACATCCATAGCCCTTACCATAATTTGTAACAACCTATTTATTATACCTCTCACTGAATTAGAAACTTGATGCTGGGTAGTACCAAGTCCATTTTGTTCACTTCTATACCTCTTATACCAAAACACAGTGCCTGTTTAGTAGTAGCAAAAATTTTGCTGAACTGAAGAAGAAAAACACACAACTGTAATGAATAAAATGTCTTGATTTTCTATAGGTAAGTAAACGAACTGTGACAGTTTGACACATGGCAAAGACATCTTTAATGTGTAAAGACACCTCAGATTCATTCCCTTTGGCCTATTATTGACCAGGAGGATCATGGTTAATAGATATATATAAACAGACAGCAGAGTGGTTTGAGAAATTCTAAAATATATATTTGTTATCTGCATATAGTCACATGTCATAAAAAGCTAAGATTTCCACTAAAGACAAATTTGTGCCTAAGATACAAACAAAGGGAATTTTAGAGGAGACTCCATCCAGCTATGATAAAGGTGGGAAACTTACTAATATCATCCTTCTTGCTTCTCAAATGGTATCTGTTAGGGGTTTGTTTATGGAAGGCTTCAACCTGCTGCGCAAGAGGCACATATGTAGAAGCTGTTTCATCAAATGTTCTTTTCTTTCCCTGGGACAAGTTGAAAGGTTTAATAATGGTACATCCCTTAGTCACTCGGGCCTGTAACGAGAAAAGTTGTTCCCCAAATGAAGGATTTAAGAGCTAGGATCTGCCACAAGCCATTCATTCAGCACAAAGGATCAAAAGGATCTGTGTAAAGCCAAGATCATTACTCTGAAGTTTGTCAGGCCTTGAGCAAGGACTATAACTAGTCTACTCCTATCTTTAAAAAAAAAAAAGAAAAGAAAAAAGGAAGAAAGGATCTAGCACTTCACAAATTATCTGTTCCATAATAGTAAATAGGTGATTCTTCCCCAAGCATGCCAATGTTTTGAAGAAATCTGGAGCAAGCTATCTTAAAATTCAAAGGCAAAAACCTAGAAACACATTCCCACCCTCAACACCATTAACAAAAAATTATTTAAATTTCTGGGTCTGCATCCAATCAGTTAGCTGCCTGAATCAGCAAAATCTCCCTATACATTTCCTCGAACTGAATGATGAAGAAGTCTACTCCCTGGATGACTAATTTTGATAAAACTGAGGTATCTAATTGGAAGTAAAAGTCTTCAAGGACCCGTATCTCAAAGGAAGAAGCACAACCTCAGAGTTTAAAACTGCAAAGGACTGACTTTAAGAAATGATGATGCTGGCTGGGCACGGTGGCTCATGCATATAATCCCAGCACTTGGGAAGCTAGAGGAGGATCTATTGCCTGAACTCACAAGTTCGAAACTAGCCTGAGCAAGGGCAAGACCCTGTCTCTAAGAAATAACCAGGCATTGTGGTGGGCGCCTGTAGTCTCAGCTAGTTGGGAGATTGAGGCAAGAGGATCACTTGAACCCAAGAGTTTGAGGTTGCTCTGAGCTAAGACGCCATAGCACTCTACTTGAGGGCGACCTAGTGAGACTTTGTCCCCAAAGAACAAAATAAAATAAAGATGCTGCTGACTACAAATGCAAAAAGAGATTAAGTGCTAGAATTTCTACTCAAGATTGTTATTGCTTTTGTTGGTGCTCCAATAACAAAACTGCTCACGAGGGCCAGGCACAATGGCTCATACAAATCCTAGCACTCTGAAAGGCCAAGGCAGGCGGATTGCTTGAGTTCACGAGTTTGAGAACAGCCTGAGAAAGAGCCAGACCCCCATCTCTAAAAATAGCCAGGCATTGGGGCAGGCGCCCATAGTCCCAGCTACTCGGAAGGCTGAGGGAAGAGAATCACTTTAGCCCAAGAGTTTGAGGTTGCTGTGAGCTGTGACGCCACAGCACTCTACCCAGGGCAACATAGTGAGACTCTGTCTCAAAACAAACAAACAAACAAAAACTGCTCAGGATTCAGGATTTGAGTGGTCTGCCCCAACCCTGTTTTTCCCATAAGCCCTGTACAGTCTCAATTCATTTCTCACAGCAACTTGGTAAGATGGTTCCCAAAAAAGTAAGAGTGACTTGTCCAATTTCACATAGTTAACAGGGGCAAAGTGGAGAATTATATCTATCTTAATTCAAAACATATGCTTCTCTCCATTGTATTATTAAGCTACACTTGAAATCCCAACTGAATTAGTAACAGGACTACTCATTTTGTCCATTAACTTACAGGAGATGAAGGATGCTTTCGAAGTTCAGAAGTAAAGTCCACTTCCTTATACTCCTCTTGGTTCTTAGGATGTTGTTTAATGCGCTCATCTGTGTGGAAGTGGAAGTCAATTGATTTGGTTACCTGGCTCACTGATTTCTTCACAGGTTGCCCTAATGAGAAGAGTAAAACACACAGATAACATTAAGAATAAGGATCAGTAAATCCCCTTTTAATCCGGTCCTTTTGGTATTTCTATTACGATAGCTCTAACTTTGTTCATTATCTACACATAACTCAAAACTTGAAACAGTCCTCAAGGACACTAGTATGTGTGTCATATTCATAGACTACTCTTAGGTTTGAGGCCTTTCAGTCAGATGCAGACTTTAAAGAGGTAGCACAGGCAAGAAGCAGCTCATCTCCCATGTGTGGTCATAGCTCTGTAGGACTAGAGTAACTGGAACACTTTTCACAGGAAAAGAGATGAATTGACTATAAAAGCATACTTAATTCAGCATCTCTAAGAGCAAAACCCTATAAGCTTCAGGGGTGTTCTTTCAGCCCAATAAAAAGGACTTTATAGCTATGACTCCAACAATAATATTTCTGTAGCAGAGCAAAGCAGAACTGTGACACTTCAGCTCCTTCAGCCATACTTTTCCTCCATAGATGAAACTGAATTTGACTCAGTTTTCTTTATCTGTCTTTAAGATAAAATGATAAAACAACAAATTGCCCTGCCCAGTTACTTTTTTTTTTTTTTTTAAGAGACAGAGGCTCATTTTGTTGCCTTCGGTAGAGTGCCATGGCGTCACAGCTCACAGCAACGTCCAGCTCTTGGGCATAGGTGATTCTCTTGCCTCAGCCTCCTGAGTAGCTGGGACTACAGGCGTCCACCACAACGCCCGGATATTTTGTTTTTGTTGTTGCAGTTTGGCAAGGGCTGGGTTAGAACCCACCACAAACAGTATATGGGTCCCTACTCAATGAGCCACAGGCGCCACCCTGCCCAATTACTTTATTTTCTATAGCAATCCTAGTTTCTTCTGCTACAACAAAGGAGAGGGATAGCAAGCTCTAAGAAAGGGTCAATATATGTAAAAAGTTCTAGGGAATGGGCTCGACATCCGTAAGCATAGTTATTACAGCACTGGTCACACACACCAACCAAAGCTGGCGGGTTTGAACCCAGCCCGGGACAGCTAAACAACAATGACAAGTGCAGGGCAGCACCTGTGTCTCAGTGAGTAGGGCACTGGCCCCATATACCAAGGGTGGCGGGTTCAAACCTGGCCCCCGCCAAACTGCAACAAAAAAAATAGCTGGGCATTGTAGCAGGCATCAATAGTCCCAGCTATCAGGAGGCTGAGGCAAGAGAATTGCCTAAGCCCAAGAGCCAGAGGTTGCTGTGAGCTGTGATACCACAGCACTCTACCGAGGGTGACATAATGAGACTCTGTCTCTAAAAAGAAAAGACAATTGCAACAAAAAATAGCTGGGCGTTGTGACGGGCACTTGTGGTCCCAGCTCCTCAGGAGGCTGAGGCAAGAGAATCGTCTAGGCCCTGGAGTTGGAGGTTGCTGTGAGCTGTGACAACATGATACTCTACCAAGGGCAATAAAATGAGACGCTATCAGTAAAAAAAAAAATAAAAAAAGTTCTAGGGAATAGATCATTGGGATATAGATGGAACCCATATACAGCCCTGTAAGTAAACATATCTTTTTATGCTGACTAGTATAAATGCCTTTATTTTTTGCTTTAGAGATCTTAAAAAAAAAAAAAAAAAAAAAAAAGAACCAACCAAGATTATGAAGCATTATGAAGGGATTATGAATCCCTCATAAAATGGATTCAACCAAAGCCAAGCTGACCTGCTCCAGCAAGAGCAAATTTCTTGAATTCTTCATTCTTTCTCCGCATCTCCATCACTGCCTGCTGCATCTTCATTCTCTTCTCCAAGTCTTGTTCCTCAGTACTTTTCAGAATCTTCTGCCTAAAAGGCAAAAACAGCAAAGGAGATAAGAAAAGAGAAGAGAAAGGGGCTCAAGGCATAATATAATGTTGTTAACATGTGATAAAACTAACATGAAAACCAAAAGAAAAATTTTATATAATTAACAGATACTGACTTAATTAGGTGACACTATTAAAAAAAAAAAAAAAAAATCAAGATTCATACCTTATACCGAAATATTAAAAAAAATTAAGAATAGCTAAAACAGACTATAGAAGATATTATAAAAGATTTACAAATCTGACTACATAATGATTAGATTTTACCCCACAAGAAAAATAAAACTTAAAATTAAAAAAAACAACAGTAAAGGCCAGGTATGGTGGCTCACGTCTGTAATCTTAGCACTTTGGGAGGCTGAGGGAGAAGGATCACTTGAGGCCAGGAATTTGAGACTACCCTGGGTCAACATAATGAGACTCATCTCTACAAGAAATAAAATTAGCCAGGCATAGTGGCAGTTGTCTGTTGTCCTAGCTACTTGGAAGGCTGAGCTAGGAGGATTACTTGAGCCCAACAATTTGAGGTTGCAGTGAACTATGCTGATGACATAGCTCTCCACCTGGAACAACAGAGACTGCACCTCAAAAATACCCAATCAACATGGCACCTACAACTCAGCGTCTAGAGCGCCAGCCACGTACAGCAGGCCTGCCAAACAACAATGACAACTGTAACCAAAACATAGCCAGGTGTTGTGGTGGGCACCTGTAGTCCCAGCTACTTGGGAGGCTGAGGCAAGAGAATTGCTTAAGCCCAAGAGTTGGAGGTTGCTGTGAGCTGTGTCACCATAGCACTCTACCCAGGGCAACAGCTTGAAACTCTGTCTCCACAAAAAAAAAAAAAACTTACAAAATGGTAGAATGGGAGATATATTTGTCACAAATGTGACAAAGTGTTACCATACATAAGTGGTAATACAGAAAAGAGACAAAGAAGTAAAGCCAACTAGGGATCAAATCTCAATCCTGTCATTTCATTGTCTTAAGACTGATCTTAAGAAAACATTTTAATATCTCTATGCCTCAGTGGTCTCCACTATAAAATGAGGAATAAAAATATTATGCTCAGAGAATATTCATGACTGTTAACTCAGATGTTTCTGAAGTACAGGACACATGGTAAAGTTCAATAAAGAGAAGCCATTATTAGTAATGATACTCTCACAAAGGCCACTTATAAATAAAAAAGGAAGGCAGCGCCTGTGGCTCAGCGAGTAGGGCGCTGGCCCCATATACCGAGGTGACGGGTTCAAACCCAGCCCCGGCCAAATTGCAACAACAATTAAAAAAAACAAAACAAACAAAAAAATAAAAAAAATAAAATAAAATAAAAAAGGAAACAGACAATTCGCTCGAGGGAATATGGAGATGTTTATAATAATATAATATTGTCAACAGATAAATAAAAATTAAAATAATTTGGGCGGCGCCTGTGGCTCATTGAGTAGGGCGCCAGCCCCATAGGCCGAAGGTGGCGTGTTCAAACCCAGCCTCGGCCAAACCGCGAAACAGAAAAATAGCCGGGCGTTGTGGCGGGCGCCTGTAGTCTCAGCTACTCGGGAGTCTGAGGCAAGAGCATCGCCTAAGCCCAGGAGATGGAGGTTGCTGTGAGCTGTTTGACGCCACGGCACTCTACTGAGGGCGATAAAGTGAGACTCTGTCTCTACAAAAAAAAAAAAAAATTAAAATAATTTGATGCTAAGAGTAGCAGGGAACAGGGAGATGATGAAATGATATAAAATCTCAGACAGAAGGATTAAGTTCTTTTGAGATCTATTTCATAGCCTGGTGAATGTAGTTAATAATGGTGTATTGTACATTTCAAAATGGCTAAGAGAATAGATTTCAAATGTTCTCACCACAAAAAATAAGTACTGCAAGTGCTGGATAGGACATGTTAATAAGCTTGATTTAATTATTCTACATTATAGTTATAAATCATAACATCACTTTTGTACCCCATGAATGTATACAATTATAAAATTATCAATGTGGAATGAAATGTTTTAAATGTATAATAATTTGATGACATCAATTATTGTATCAATTAAATTTGAAGCAATTGTAAGTTAAAAAAATAAAAGGGAATGTAATATTTTATATTTGAATAAAAGTATTCTTTCAAAACCAATGGCACTGTAAATTGGCACTTTCATTTCAGAAATAAAATTGACAATAAATACCAATACTTCTAAAACCAGTCATATCCTTTGATCAAGGAATTTCTCTTTCTTTTATCTGAGGCTACACAAAGAAATAGCTCTGCCTATAGTCATTCTCTAATTATTTATTATAGCGAAAAATGAGAAAACTATTATTTTCAACCAGAAATAATAGTATATAATTTGACAGAATATTAACAATCTATCAAATAGGATAATTGTGAAGATTCTGTAGCAAAACAGAAAGAAAGTACCTGAAAGTCTTATGGTAGGCTTGGCGCCTGTGGCTCAACGGGCTAAGGCGTCAGCCACGTACACCTGAGCTGGCGGGTTCAAATCCAGCCCGGGCCCACCAAACAACAATGGTGGCTGCAACCAAAAAACAGCCGGGCATTGTGGGGGACGCCTGTAGTCCCAGCTACTTGGGAGGTAGAGGCAAGAGACTCGCTTGAGCCCAGGAATTGGAGGTTGCTGTGAGCTGTAATGCCACAGCACTCTATCCAGGATGACAGCTTGAGGCTCTGTCTCAAAAAAAAAAAAAAAGTCTCATGGTAAGTGAATGAGGTAGAACAAAGGTTGTTCATTAACCAATCATGAAAATATGCATGTTACTTAGGAAAAATCCAGAAAGGAACTTGGAAAAATGAACACTGTTCAATCTCGGTAGTAAGAACTTTTACTATCATTTTCCTTTTATATTTCTCTTAAATTTACTTTAATAGTATATTTTTCACACTGTTATGCGCACCCTCTAGGATACATACAACAATTCATCTCACCATAGTCAAAGCTTTAGGATTTTCGAAGTGTACCAAACAGAATATAGATACACATTTGTAATTTTACTCTAATCATTCTTTTTCTTATTTTTTTTTTTTTTTTTTGAGACAGAGTCTCACTATGTTGCCCTGGGTAGAGTGCCATGGCATCACAGCTCACAGCAACCTCTGACTCTTGGGCTTAAGCAATTCTCTTGCCTCACCCTCCCAAGTAGCTGGGACTACAGACAACCGCCACAATACCTGGCTATTTTTTTGTTGCAGTTGTCAATGTACTTTAGCTGGCTTGGGCTGGCGCTGCAATCACTGTGCTATGGGCACAAAACCTTTAATCATTCTAAATTCAGGAAAGAAACTTACCTTACAGGTAGTATACAGGGCACAGTACGTCTGTCCTTGTCTTTCTCTGGGGAAGACTCATTATTTTCACAAGTATCTTGATGAGCACTATCTCCTTCCTCTGGTTTCTTTTTCTTGTTAGAACTTGAGATCAAAGGACATAAAAATATACTCTCAATTCTGGCCTAAAGCATGTTCTACACTTACCCTCCTCCCCAGATCAACTGTATGTGGCTTAAATTTTCTCATTCTTTAGGATGACAAGCATAACATACTTTAACCACAAGATTCTTCCAATAGTGTATCAGATCATATATACCAATGACTCCAATAAGCAAACTTTGAAAAAGCCAACAGAAGTCAAGGTTAGAGTTGGTTAGTGGTGGTTAAGGAGAATAAGGAGGGAGTCTACCTACTTACCATCAAACGAACAACAGGTGACTTCTCAATCTAGTCTATCTCTTTCTTATTACTAGATCTCCAATTTGAAAGGAAGCAGCAATGTGCCAAGCTACAAGTATTATACTTGCTTTGATAGCCTATACTCCAACTAGGAGACCTAAGTGACAAGGTCTGGGCAGCTAGACATAATATAAGGGTTTCTGTGAAAGATTTCATTTTCCTGGCTCGATGCCTGTGGCTCAACGGGCTAAGGCACCAGCCACATACACCTAAGCTGGTGGGTTCGAATCTAGGCCGGATGCAACCGGCCACTAAACAACAATGACGGATGCAACCAAAAAATGGCCGGGCGTTGTGGCGGGTGCCTACAGTCCCAGCTACTTGGGAGGCGGAGGCAAGAGACTCGCTTGAGCCCAGGAACTGGAGGTTGCTATGAGCTGTGATGCCACAGCACTCTATCCAGGGTGACAGCTTGAGGCTCTGTCTCAAAAAAAAAAGATTTCATTTTCCTGATATGCATGCTGCTTCTATTCCTTTGTAATACTCCCCTTCTTTTGAACATGGATGTGACACCTAGATATAGCAGCTCTCTTGTGATAATAAAGCAATAAGCAAAAGCAAACAACTAAGAAACATAGAGCAGCCATCTTGAGCAACAAGACAATAAAAAGGGCTTGGCACCTGTAGCTCAAGCGGCTAAGACGTCAGCCACACACACTAGAGCTGGCGGGTTCGAATCCAGCCCGGGCCTGCCAAACAGCAATGACAACTACAACCAAAAATTGGCTGGGCATTGTGGCAGGCGCCTGTAGACCCAGCTACTTGGGAGTCTGAGGCAAGAAAATTGCTTAAGACCAGGAGTTAGAGGTCCCTGTAAGTTGTGATGCCACAGCACTCTACCCAGGGCGACAATTTGAGTCTCGGTCTCAAAAAAAGACAATAAAAAGCTAAGAATTAGTAATTGAAGCTCGGTGCCCATAGTTCAGTGGTTAGGGCGCTGGCCAATGCGGTGGGAGGGGTTGCTGGTGGATTCAAACCCAGCCAGGCCTACTAACCAACAATGAGAACAACAAAATTGCCGGGCCTTGTGGCGGGCGCCTGTAGTCCCAGCTACTTGGGAGGCTGAGGCAAGAGAATCATTTAAGCCCAAGAGATTGAGGTTGCTGTGAGCTGTGACGTCACAGCACTCTACTGAGGGTGACAAAGTGAGACTCTGTCTCAAAAAAAAAAAAAAAGAATTAGTAATTGATCCCAAGCAGCCACAGATTTCTTTGTTCCTTCTCCATTCCCACTGCTTTGCTTGACTAAGCTTTAAAAAAAAAAAAAAGCTACTGAATCAAAGCAAACCACTTTTAGAGTTTGGTGAAACAAGTTATTATTATTATTTTTACAAGTTATTATCATTTAAACCACTCTAGTTGACTAGAATGTTCCTTGCAGGAAGATGTATTCCTAACTGATAAAAATAAGACCAAGCAGGATCGTATATTCAGCGTGTTATTAGCAATTGAAGCAAAGGAGGGGGGAGTGTAAGCAACTAAGATTTGAGCTCTTGAACTCTATAGGACACAAATAACAATTCACCTCACCATGGTCACAGTTTTAGAAGTTTCCTAAGCTCCAGGTGTACTAGACTGCAAATGTACCCATTTGTGATTTTACTTTATTCACTCTGAAGTGCAAATTCAGAAAAGAAACTTACCTTACAAGTGGTATACAAGGCAGAGTATGTCTCTGCCCTTGTCAATAAGTTGTGGCTACTTACACTTTCATTTTTTTAGGGGGTGGAATTTCATCCAAGACTACAGGAGTGGCACATCTCTTGGCTTTCATTTTCACATGGTCTGTTCCTTTCTGTTCCACATCTCTCTGAGCAGAGAGTCTAATAGATCTTCTATGGTAGAAGAATTGACAAATTTTTATCTATAATGAATACATCTACTACAAATATGCAAATATTCCTCAGAAATGTGAAAGGATGTCAAACTACAAAGAGCAATAAAAAGTTAATGTTGAGTGGCGCCTATGGCTCAAAGGAGTAGGTAACCGGTCCCATATGCCAGAGGTGGCAGATGCAAACCCAGTCCCGACCAAAAACAACAACAACAACAACAAAAAAGTTGGCTCGGCGCCTGTGGCTCAACGGGTTAAGGCGCCAGCCACACACACCTGAGCTGGCGGGTTCTTATCCAGCCCGGGCCCGCCTAACAACAATGACAGCTGCAACCAAAAAATGGCCGGGCATTGTGGCAGGTGCCTGTAGTCCCAGCTACTTGGGAGGCAGAGGCAAGAGACTCGCTTGAGCCCAGGAATTGGAGGTTGCTGTGAACTGTGATGCCACAACACTCTATCCAGGGTGACAGCTTGAGGCTCTGTCTCAAAAAAAAAAAAAGTTAATGTTACATGTATTATTTCAACTCTAAAAATCTAAACTTTCTTCTCTTGCTGATATTTTTTGAAATCCAACCATAAAAGTTTGATATGTAAATCCACTGGTATTTATAAATTAGACCATAACAAAGCTGATTAAAATTTAAAAACAACTTGCCAGAAATCATCTAGTACAACACTCTCCTCTTACAGGTGAAAGTGAAAAAAGATGATGTAACTTGATTCTGTTAGTCATGTTGTTAGTTAACTAGTCACAGCTAGTTACTATCACACTTGAAATTAAAGATCAGATCTCCTAGCAATTGACTAAGGTGTTTATTTTCTCCTCCTTCTTTTAGCTGTTCCCCATCCCCTTTTTTTGGTTAAAATTTAACACATACCAAAAAGTATGCAAAACAAAAATAAATACTTAAATGATTACAAAGTGAAGACTTACAAAATCACCAACTAGACCAAAATACAGAATACCGACAACCACTGTTATCTTGACTTTTACAGTAATGATTAACTTTTCCTTCTCATTTTACCAAATAAGCTTGCGTTACCTAAAAATGTTATGTTAGTTTTGAAGGAAAGCAATAAATATATAATGTTTATATAATATAATCACACTACTGCAAGTATTCATTCCTGTCTGGTTTATTTCATTTAACATTATGTTTCTGAGATTTAACCTCATCAATTCACATAGCTTTAATTCACTGATTTTTATAGTTATATATAATATTCATTTTAGGAATGTGCTACTATTTATTTCATCTACTGTGGATAGGTTAGTTCCTCATTTTACTTATCATACATAATATTGCTATGAAGATTTTCACACATGTCTCTTAGTGCTCGTGTGCAGACATTGCTATTGAGTATATTAAGTTATAAGATTGCTGGGTCATAAGAAATTAACACGCCTTTCTCTGATTATTAGTAAGATAAAGTACCTTTTCACTTTTTCTTTTTACAGTTTTATATATATATTTTTTTTTTTTTGAGACAGAGCCTCAAGCTGTCACCCTGGATAGAGTGCTGTGGCATCACAGCTCACAGCTACCTCCAATTCCTGGGCTCAAGCGAGTCTCCTGCCTCTCCCTCCCAAGTAGCTGGGACTGTAGGTGCCCGCCACAACGCCTGGCCATTTTTTGGTTGCAGCTGTCATTGTTGTTTAGCGGGCCCGGGCTGGATTCGAACCCGCCAGCTCAGGTGTACGTGGCTGGCGCCTTAGCCCGCTGAGCCACAGGCGCCGAGCCTTAATATATATTTTTTAATCTCAGATTAATATGAGGGTACAGGTAAGTTAGGTTATGTTTGCATTGTTAGGTAGTTGTGTCCCACACCCAGGAGGTATACCATAAACCCTTACATTGTGCTCATTAGATGGGAGCACACCAATCCTCCTTTCTCCTCCTCCCACCCTCCAACTTGAACTGAACTGACTTTTTCTCTTGTGTGGACATGTATTAGTTTGTCAACCAGCTTAATAATAGTATTGAATACATCAGATGCTTCCTTTTCCATTTTTGTGATACTTTACTAAGAAGAATGTGTTTCAACTCCATCCAGTTTAATAGAAAAGATGTAAGATCTCCACCTTTTTATGGCTGAATACTGTTCCATGGTATACATATACCAGTTTATTATTCCATTCATGGGGCTGACGGGCACTTGGGTTGTTTCCATATCTTGGAGATTATAAATTGAACTGTGATAAACAATCTAGTGCAAATGTCCTTATGATAAAATAATGTTTTTTTCTTCTGGGTAAATGCATAGTCATGAAAGGTCTATTTTGAGTTCTTTGAGGATTCTCCATACTTCTTTCCAAAGAGGCTGTATAGTTTGCAAACCCACCAACAGTATAAAAACTGTTCCCTTTGTCTCAGCTCAATGGTCAAGGTGCCGGCCACATACACCGAAGCTGGCGGGTTCGAATCCGGACCGGGCCTACTAAAAACAACAATGATGACTACAACAAAAAAACAGCCAGGCATTGTGGCGGGTGCCTATAGTCCCAGCTACTTGCGGGGCTGAGTATCACGTAGAGATATCATATAAGCCCAAGAGTTTGATGTTGCTGTGAGTTGTAACGCCACTGCACTCTACCCTGGGAGATACAGTGAGACTCTTGTCTCAAAAAAACAAAAAAAGTGTTCCCTTCTCTCCTCATCTGCTCCAGTATCTGCAGCAATGGGACTTTGTGATGCGGCCTATTCTCACTGCGGTTAGTTGGTATCACAGGGTGGTTTTGATTTGCATTTCTCGGATGATGAGCATTTTCCCATGTTTGTTGGCCATTCACCTGTCTTCTTCACAGAAGGTTCTGTTCATGTCTCTTACCCAGTAAAAGACAGGATTGTTTGTTGTTTGCCAAATAATCTGAGTTCTCTATAGATTCTAGTTAACAACTCTCTGTCAGATTGGCAACATACAAATACCTTTTCACGTTCTTTTTTTTTTTTTCTGAGACAGAGCCTCAAGCTGTCACCCTGGGTAGAGTGCTGTGGCATCATAGCTCACAGCAACCAACTCCTGGGCTCAAGCGAGTCTCCTGCCTCCACCACCCAAGTAGCTGGGACTGCAGGCGCCCGCCACAACGCCCGGCCATTTTTTGGTTGCAGCCGTCATTGTTGTTTGGCGGGCCAGGCTGGATTCAAACCCGCCAGCTCAGGTGTACGTGGCTGGTGCCTTAGCCCACAGGCGCCAAGCCACCTTTTCACATTCTAAAGGTGTCTATTTGCTTTAATTGTTGTGTTCTTAGCTATGCACTTTTCCGCATGCTTATTGGCTATTTCATTATCCTCTTTCATAAAGCGCTAGTTCAAGTCTTTCGGTTGTTTTAAACTGGTTGTCAATTCTTCACTAACTGATTAGTAGGAACTTTTTATACCCTCCAGTTTTGAGCCCTTTGTAAGTCTTATGTGTTACAGTTATTCCCATGCAGGGGGTTGACTTTTAAATCTCTTTATATCTTTTGATTAGATAAATGTGCTCAAACTTATCAACCTCCCCAACTTTAACTATGGTCAATAGTTCAAGGTCAATGCTTTATGTGTGTTCTATTTAAGAAATCTTTTCCAGACAAGTGCAGTGGCTCACACCTGTAACCGTACCACTCTCATAGGGCGAGGTGGGTGGATGACTTGAGCTTCAGGAGTACAAGACCAGCCTGAACAAGAATGAGACCCTATCTCTAAAAATAGCCTAGTGTTGGCTCAGCACCCATAGCACAGTGGTTACGGTGCCAGCCGCATACAACGAGGATAGCAGGTTCGAACCTGGCTTGGGCCAACTAAAACAACTGCAACAAAAAAACAGCCGGGCACTGTGGCAGGCGCCTGTAGTCCCAGCTACTTGGAAAGCTGAGGCAAGAGAATCACTTAAGCCCAAGAGGTGGAGGTTGCTGTGAGCTGTAGCACCATGGCACTCTACCAAGGGCAACATAGTAAGACTCTATCTCAAAAACAAGATGGCAGCTGAGTAACAGCTTCTGTGCAACCGGGCATGGTGAGATTGGAGAAAGAAGACTCCAGGCATCTTTGGATGGTGGGATCTGCCCAGAAATTTCCCTTTAGTGACACAGGGAGTCAGCAAGAGACTTTTAGACCCCATGAAGAGGACAAAAGCAGTGGAGAACTGGCAAGTGGTAGGTGTGTGTGTTTGGTTGGAGGCTGCACACAGTTGTAACATAGCAACAGCGAGACTGCAAGCAGGAAAAGCCTCACCTGTGGGCTATTTTGGTTTTTGGACTTGGGCACTCGGATTGAACTGCCTTGGGAGATCGTGGGTGAGTGTGTGAATGACTCTGGGCATTCTCTGGGGCCCCGGGACTAAGCCACTGAGCCAGAAAGGAGCTAATATCACTCAGCTGTGGGCTGCTCGCACAGCCACTGTGGGGGAGCTGCCCCTGCAGGTTGCAGTTCGGGGATTCACCGGGAGACCTTGGGCGAGTAATCTAGTGTCTGAGCTGCCAAAAGACGGGGACTGAGACACTGGGGAAGAGCAGAAATCTAAGGATTTGGCAGATTACAGCCTTGGCCCTCAGGGACACAGCATGAGACTGGTTTCGGTGCACTGGATGAGCAGGCAGCCACGTCAGGAGAGATCCCAAAGAAAAGTGCTTTCCTTGGAAAGCTTCTGCTTAGCCAAGCTTCACAGTTTGGAGTGTCTTTTAAGTGGGCTGAGGGGACATTTCAGCTCCCAAGCCTGAGAGGTCTGAGAAATCAGCAGAAGCCTCCAGTCTCCATCCTATACAGCTGTATCAACATTCTGATTAACATCTCATACCTCAGAAGATTAGCTGTTGCCCGGACAATATTCAGCAAAATATACTGTTTTGATTTTTTGGTTTGGGGGTTTTGTTTTTTTGGAGTTTTTTGTTGTTGTTGTTTTTCTTAATTTCAACATTTTCCCCTAGATTTTTTTTCCTCTTTTCTTTCTTCACTTTTCTAGTTTAAATACAATCTTCCATTTTTGCTTTCTTTAACAATTAGAACTTCATTTTTCCTAGTGTTTCCACACCTATTATTTGGTTTTTACCCCCAATTTTATCCTGTAAGGGTTTTTATTTGTTTCAGTTTGATTATAGTATTTTTGTCTTTCCTCTCTACCTGGTGGAGGTGGGGTACTTGGGTCTGATCGTGCTGGCAAAGAGCTGCTGACCTCAAGGGAACCACTCAACCCAGCAGCCTGAGAGGCTGGGGAGTTTTTAAGTTCGGGTCAAAGTACCCTATCATACACCTATATTACTCCTGTCTCCTTCTTTCAGTGCCTCTCTTCTTTTTGTCAGTATTTCCTTTTACACACCCCCTCTCCTTTCTCTTTTTCGCTTTCTTTATTAAATCTTTTTTCTCTTCTTGCTCTTCATTCTCTCATCCTTCTGGTCCTGTACCAAAAAGACTTATTAAAACCTTAGGCCAGAGGCACAGTAACTTAAAGAGCAAGAGGAAGTGAAAGGAAAAGTAAGGCAAGGAAACAGATAACAAGAAAACACTCATGAAGAAGAATCAGCAGAAAAATCCTGGCAACATGAAACACCAGTCCAAAGCACCCCTTCAAGGGACCGTGAGGTAGCTACTGCAGGAGATTCCACCTGTAAAGAAATGTTACAAATGACAGAAGGGGAATTTAAAATGCAGATGATGAAAACAATGAAGGAAATTGTTGAGAAAGGGGAAAATAACCAAAAGGAAATCCAAAACCAGAATCAAATTAGAGATGAACGATATGAAGAATATAGAAAGGATATACAGAGCTAAAAGAACTGAAGCAGTCAATTAGGGAACTTAAAGATGCAATAGAAACTATCACCAACAGATTAGATCATGCAGAAGAAAGAATCTCAGAGGTAGAGGATAATGCTCTTGAGATAACTCAGATACTTAAAGAGGCAGAAAAGAAGAGAGAAAAAGTAGAATGTTCAATGACAGAATTATGGGACTTTATGAAGTGTTCAAACATATAAGTTATAGGTATTCCAGAAGAAGAAGAATGCCCCAGGTGAATGGAAGCCATTCTAGAGAACATTATAAATGAAAATTTCCCAAATGTCACCAAATATTCTGACACATTCCTTTCAGAGGGATATTGGATCTCACGTCACCTCAACTCAAATAGACCTTCTCCAAGACACATTGTGATGAACCTGTCAAAAGTTAAGACAAAAAAAAAAAAAAAAAAAGATTTTGCAAGCTGCCAGGAATAAGTGCCAAATGACCTACCGGGACAAATCCATCAGGGTGACCACGGACTTCTCTAATGAAACTTTTCAAGCCAGAAGACAATGGTCATCTACCTTTAATCTACTTAAACAGAACAATTTCCAACCCAGAATTCTATATCCCACTAAGCTAAACTTTAAAATTGATGAAGAAATCAAATCTTTTACTGATATGCAAACATTGAGGAAATTTGCCACAATAAGACCAGCTCTACAGGAAATAATTCAACCT
>CAUYRH010023218.1:0-88902 GCA_963574655.1 Perodicticus potto
GTGCCTGTAGTCCCAGCTACTTGGGAGGCGGAGGCAGGAGACTCGCTTGAGCCCAGGAATTGGAGGTTGCTGTGAGCTGTGATGCCATGGCCCTCTATCCAGGGTGACAGCTTGAGGCTCTGTCTCAAAAAAAAAAAAAAAACCCATAGGGTACAGGAAAAAAAAGTACCATGACTAATAAATATATTAAGGTTACAGGACACAAGATCAATTTTTCAAAATCCATTTATGCCTATGTTACCAGTAAGAATTGGAAATGAAATGAATAAATAAGTGCAAAAACATCATGAAATATAAAATAAGCATTAATTTAACAAAAGTTATGCAAGACCTCTATACTGAAGGCTACAAAACATTAGTGACAGGAATTAATGAAGACCTAAAGAAATAGAGAAATATACCATATTTATGGATTTGACATGAATACTGTTAAGATGTCATTTTCCTGGCTCGGCGCCTGTGGCTCAGCGGGCTAAGGCACCAGCCACGTACACCTGAGCTGGTGGGTTCGAATCCAGCCCGGGCCTGCCAAACAACAATGATGGCTGCAACCAAAAAATGGCCAGGCGTTGTGGCGGGTGCCTGCAGTCCCAGCTACTTGGGAGGTGGAGGCGGGAGACTCGCTTGAGCCCAGGAATTGGAGGTTGCTGTGAGCTGTGATGCCATGGCACTCTATCCAGGGTGACAGCTTGAGGCTCTGTCTCAAAAAAAAAAAAGATGTCATTTTCCCCAAAATTGATCTATAGCTTTTACACAAGCCCAATTAATAACCAGCAGGTTTTCTTTTATAGAAACTGATAAGCCAATTCTAAAGATTATTTGACTATCCAAAGATCTAGAAAACAAAAGCAATCTTTAAAAAGAATAAATCAGAAGACTCATATAACACGTTTTAATACTTACTAGAAATCTACACCAATCAATATAGCATTGAATTGGCATGAGGATAGAAAAACATCAATGTAACAGAACAGAGTCCAGAAATATATTGTCAATTAACTTTTGACAAAGATGCCAAAACAATTCAATGAGACAAGGAAAGTTTCTTAAACATATTATGCTGGAATACCTGAATAACCATATGAAAAAGAAATATACCTCAAGCCCTACCTCACACCATACATTAAAAAATAAATAAATAAATAAAAGCAGGTTATAGACCTTCATGTAAAACCTAAAACTACAAACCTTCTAAAAGAAGATATATAAAAATATCTTTCCAATTTGGGGATGTCTAAAGATTTTTTTAGAATAAAAAATTAATACACTGAACTTCATTAAAGTTATAAACTTCTCGGGCTGTGCCTGTGGCTCATCGAATAGGGCACCGGCCCCATATACCAAAGGTGGAGGGTTCAAACCCAGGCTCAGCCAAACTGCAAAACAGAAAAATAGCCGGGAGTTGTGGCGGGCACCTGTAGTCCCAGCTACTCGGGAGGCTGAGGCAAGAGAATCGCCTAAGCCCAGGAGTTGGAAGTTGCTGTGAGCTGTGTGATGCCACAGCACTCTACTGAGGGCAATAAAGTGAGACTCTGTCTCTACAAAAAAAAAAAAAAAAATTATAAACTTCTCATGAAAATACAAATATAAGAAAATTAAAATGCTAGTATCCTGGGAAGAAGTATTTATAATAAACATATACTATAAAGAACGTGTATTTAGAATATACAATAACTCCTACAAATTAGTAATTTAAAAAACAGTAATTTTTTTAAATGACCAAAAGACTGAACAGACACTTCACAAGATTTACAAATGGCCAATATCACATGAAAAGATGCTCAACATCATTAGTCATTAGGGAAGTGAAAATTTAAGCCACAATAAAATACAACATATATCAACAGAATTGCTAAATTAAAAAACTAAACATTAGAGAGGTTGTGGGGCAACTAGAACTTTCATACATTGCTGGCAGGAGTGTAAAATAGCATCATTACTTGGGAAAATGGACTGGGAATTCCATTCCCAGGGTGTACCAAAGTGAGGGGAAAGAGTCCATATGAGTGGTCTGTTCAGATCAGGCAATAAGGCGGAATAGTTTCTGGAGAGAATTTAAAAGCAATAATAAAATTACTAAACACTAATCTACTTTGCATTATCACCACGCACCCCCAGTTCTAAACAATGTCAGTGACAGAATATGTCCATCTGCTGGGGTGGACAATTCCCACCTCACCCATCCTCTTTGATCCTATTTACTTAATGGAAACTAAGAAGCATATCAACAAAAACACATGTACAAGAACGTTCACAGCAGGTGGGTTGGTTTGGTCCTCCACTTTGTTGCCAAGGCTGGAGGGCAGAAGCACAATCAAAGCTCACTGCAGCCTCTACTTCCTGGGCCTACATGATCATGATTCTCCTGCCTTAGCCTCCAGAGTAGCTGGGAGTACAGGCGTGGGGTGCACACCTGCCAACCCCACGCAGGGATGCTTCAACCAGATGGTCCTGTCTTGCTGACCAGCGATCTGTCACCATACCAGTTCTGCTGGTCATGCCAGTTTCTATCACTAACACAAGGTCACAGGCTCTGTGATGAAAATAAAATGATTTAATGCATGCAAAAGAATGCAGCAGAAGGCTGGTTTAACATGATTTTGATCCTTGGTTGCTGGGATATGTGTTGGGCGTTTCTGCTTTCTGCCACAGAGCTTCACGTAATGCTTCACACAATGCTTGGCACACACAGCACTTAGGGGAGGAATGAATGTTGGGGGGTGCAGCACCAACCAAGGCCTGGAAGCTTGGCTCCTCCAAACCCCAAGACTCACACAGGAGTTTGGGTAGCTGATGAACATCAGGACATACCATGTTCCTCTCTGGCTCTGGTCCAAACCAAATTGCTCCTCCTGTCCTCCACGCCATCTTCTGCCCTGTTGCTTCCCACAGATGTTAGATGTTCTTTCTTCTCCACCTGGGTTGCTAGTTTCACCCAAGATCTGAGCCAAGATGTCCAGGGGGCTCCAAGGGCCCAAGGCAGCCACACAAGACCTGAGGAGTAAGAGGAGAAGTTGGTGGAGGATCTGGACTGTCCTCAGCAAGCTGGCCGACTCTCTGCCCTCCACTCTCAGCCCAGGAGCAGAGCCAAAGCTGGACGTTCAGCACAACACTGTGTGTGGTTTCCTGGGCACCGTCCTTGCCTGGACCTGGGACAGTGAGGAAAGATCCAGGGACTTAGTGTCAAGAGATACCCAGCAACAAAGGCCCTGCTTCTCCCCAATGCCAGTGACGCTTTGCAGGGCTATAGAATTTACTGATACCCGCCCTGGGTATCTTCCCACCTGCCCTTAGGAGGCTCAGGCTCTGAGGCGGCTCCACTCTTGCCCCTCTGGCCCTCTGCCCAGCCCGCGCGAATGGCCGAGCGGCCCGACCCTGACCTCTCGCCAGGAACCCCCTGGACCGAGCCAGTCACTCAGTATAGCAACACAAAAGCGGCAAAGAGCTAGGGCTGCCGTCATTACTCAGCTACTGTGTGCACGCCGGGCCCTCAGGAAGGGTTTGCAGGATACAGGACGAAGGAAGAAGCGTGGTGGAGGACCAAGAAGCGCGAAATGGATTCGGAGTGCAGAACTTTGGCGGGGCAGGAGGCGCCGAATCGTAACGCCTCCTGGCCCGCCAAGGACGGGTCCGAGGAGCGGCCCTGGGAGCAGAGACAGCGGCGGTTTCATCTCCAAGGAGGATGCAAAGTGGGGCGGGGGAGATGGGGAATTCGTCCCGCAGCTGCATTTGCCTGGCAAACACCGTGTTAACAAAGACTTGTTGTGCGGATGCTGGTCAGGGAGCGGGAAGGGAGCGAATCCGTGCGCGACTGAATGAATGAGTGAGCGAATGAGTAAGGGAGCGATCTGCTGAAGGAACCCAGACTGTCCCCGGGTCCGCAGCTGCGCGCCCGCCAGGGGTCAGTGCGGCCCCGCGGGCGGGAGGGGGGCGCAGGCGCGGCGGGCCCGAGGCCCTCCCGCGGGGGGCGGGCAGGACTGGGGGTGGGGTTAGAGACAGGGACGCCAGCGGGGTCCAAACTTCCGGTGCCTGCAGCGCTCGGAGCGGCGGCTGCACAGAGTCTGCACCGGCGGAGGCTGTTCGCGCAGGAGCTGCTGGGCGGACGCGCGGGCCGGCGCAGTCATGGTGAAGATCAGTTTCCAGCCCGCAGTGGCCGGCATCAAGGCCGACAAGGCCGATAAGGCTTCGGCGTCGGCTGCGGCCCCGGCCGCAGAGATCCTGCTGACGCCGGCTAGGGTGAGAGGGGTGGGGGCCGAGGCGCGTTTCTGGGGACTGTCCCAGGCGCATTAGGGCTCCTTGGAGCCTTAAGCGGAGCCGGGTTGGGAAGTCCCCAATGGGTCGTCCACCCCAAAGTGGGGAGGGTGCTTGGGTCCTGTCCTAAACCGGCAGCCGAAAGCAGAAGTCCGAGGAGTGGGAGGGGGTCCATCGCTAGTCCTCAGGTGGGGAAGTGTTCAAGTGCCCCTTCCACAAGTGGAGGGGACCCTGGATGCCTGGCTCCAAAATGGGGTCGGGAGGGCCTGGTACGAAGAAGTTCAGGGAATGTTGGTGGGGGGTATGCGTCTGGTTCCAATCAAGGGGGAAAGCCGTGAGGTGGGGGATGGGAGGAGGCTTAGACGTAGTTTCCCTCAAGTAGGGCGGTGGGGTCTGATTGGCTGGGAAATTTGGGGAGGGGGTGTCTGGTGCCAACAAAGGAGGAGAGGGCGTTGATTTTATCCCAGATGGAGGACTGCGGGATGGGGGGCGAAGGATGTGCTATTGGTCTGCTCCGGAATTGGCGGACCAGAAAGTGATGAAATGGAAATCATTCCCAACCAGCCGGCGGCCTCATCCCACCCCTCACCCTGCCTTCTGGGCCTCCCTGCACCCTCTCCTCCCGCCCGCTGGGCTGCCCCCTCCCCACGCCGCCGAGAAGGCTCTCCACTGCCCCTGTGCCCTCCGCATCCCGAGTCTCTCCGGGCTCTGCGCGCCCCGCCCCCTCCGACTTCCTCCTCCTGTGGCCTGGGGGAGAGGAGGCATTTCCGCCGTGGAAAACCATCTGAGCTGCGTGGAGCGTGTCGGGGAAGAACCGGCAGGGGCAGGACGCATGGCGGGCAGGGAGAGGAGGCGAGGGAGAGTGGTACAGCCATGCTTTATTGTGTCCTGGCAAAGGTGTCTACACAGGCACTGCTCCTGGCGGCCTCGGGTATCACCAATGCCTCCCCTTCCATAGTGTCAGGATTCAGAAAGTCTTTGTCCACTACCTCCGCCTCCAGCTGCAAGCTTCTGTGCCTTCCCCAAGTCTGTGGCTCAGATTCAGTCTTGCCACGGGTATTAGGGACCTGCAGAGGATGAGCGGGGCTCTGGAGAGGGGCCTCAGAAATGAGTCAGCCTGAGCTGAGACCCTTTCCTGGGTGAAGAACGCCAGGAGCCTGGGCAGTTCCTCTATACTGTGGTGGTCACCGAAGCGACCACCCAGGCCAGTGTGAAGGGTTGCTGTGCACCACCACCAGATTAGTTTCACCTTCACCTGAAGCTTAGGAGCGGGGGCCAGCCTTGGATATTTGAAGAGGGTGGTCTACAGTTTTAAAAGTTTGCAAGTGGTTCTTCAAGCCTTCTTTACCAAAGGGAAGCTGCCTCCACTGGGTGGGGGGAGGAGGCAGGGATGAGGGCAGGAGGCCCATTCTTGCTCATTTCTTCTCCTAGCTGTTTCTCCCTAGAGAGATTTGGGGAGGAGGGAGGACCAGGCCAGACAATGGGAGGATGTCATTCTGACTCCATCAGAAGATCCACCAAATTTTGCAGGAGCAGCACTTCTCTGGCAGGCTGCAGATGGCATTGGGCAGGGTGGTGGGGCCCAACATCACCCTGTGAGTTACTGACATCCAGCTTCTGGCTTTTAATCAGGCTCAAATTGAGCGTCTTCTGTTCCCCCTCACCCAGCATGAATGGAAATATCAACATCTTCCTGCATGCTGTTTGTAATGGCCTTGAGCCTGTGGAGTGCCTCCTCCCCTAAGCACTGTTAGTTGGGCTAATTGGCAAGGGCAGGGGCACCACCAAGAGGAAGAATTAAAATCCCTACACCTTTATAGGGTGCTGGGAAACTCAGAGCTTCCTGTGGCCCTGAGGTGATGTGAAGACAATGCATGTTTTCTGCCTGGGCCTGCTGGATTTGGAGCCTTGGAAGATAGTTTGACTTCTGAGAGCCTCCTGGTACCCCCACCTGACTAGTGAGCACATCCCCTCCTCACCCCCTTGGGAGTCAGCCTTCTTCTCTGAAGGCAGGCTGCAGAGGGGAGGCCCAGAGAGCTGCTTTCTCCAGGAGGGGCTCAAGTACAAATGGGGACGCACAAGAAAGCTTGTTAGTCCTTCTGCCTGGGAGTTACCCCACAGGCCTCCTTGGTGCCTGAACTGGATTCAAAACATGATTGAAACAATGATCCCTGGAAGGAACAGTAGATGCACAGAGGAGTATGTGAGTGCTCTGGGACAGCAGTTGACCTGCGACCTGCAGACCTGCGTCCAGGCCCAGGGCCGGACTCCCCATGCCTCTGAGCAGAAACTGAAACACAAGGAGGATTTTGTCCCCAGACCTGAGGCTGGAAGGAAGTGGTGAGGGGCTGGGGGAGGGGGGCCCAGCTGAGCCTGCAGCTGCCCAGCCTCCACGTGGTGCTTTGACTCTGAGGTAAAAAGCCTGCACCCATGGGGGCTGGTGCCTGGCCAGCCAGCTTGGGAAGTAGGCTGGGCACGAAGCACCCCCCGCCCAAACCAGCTCTGGCTGTACCCCTCTTTGGAGGCCCACTGAAGGCCCTTCTGCTCCTTGCATGCTGCCTCTCTCCACCCCCTACACACACACACACACACACCGCCCCGTGCTTGCATGTGTGCATACACACATGTATGTGCAAGTGTAGGCATGTACAGACTCATGGGCTGGGGGCTGCAAGAGAAGAGAAACAGGTTAAATACAGTCATCTTCTTACCTCTGTAATTTTCTCCTTGACATTTGCCTTTGATTAATGACTATGTCACTCCCCTCCCCCAGCCCGCATACCTGGGGCTCAGATTTCACTTTCGGTGTGTGTCCTGGCCTCAGGCCATGGGCAGAAGGAACTGGGTCTCCTGGAGGCTGGAGTGTTGAAGGAGGGTCCCCAGCCGGGAGGGTGGGTCTGGCCAGACTGGGTCCTCCTTCCCCAGCGCCCCATGCCCATTGGCTAGGAGCACTAGGCCACAAGGACCTTAAGAAGAAGCTGGCCTGCTCAGTGGTGCAGTGGGGATTGTCAAGGGCTGCCATCCACTCCTGGCCTGCACCGAGGTCTTCTGTCTGGGCATGCACCATGGTGGCTTTCCTACGTTCCCTCCGCGCTTCCCTCTTCACTCCCTCTTTTCTGTTCTCTTCTCTGCACCATCCTTGCATGTTTCAAGGCTGTCGTGTCAGCAGACTGCCAGCAAGGATGAGTTTCTCTCAGTGAGAAAAAATTGTTTATGGTAAAATCACAGAAGCACAGCCCTGCTACCCCTTCGTCAGCACCCTGCAGCCTCTCCAAGTTCCCTGCCTTGTTGAGAGAGAGTTCTAGCAAGCAGTAAACCTCTCGCCCTGCCTGAGCCTTTGTTCTCTGGAGATGCCTTGACTGTCAGGATGGAGAATTCACTGGCCACAGCATCTGCACAGATGCTGCCCGTCTGCTATTGGGAGGGGAGGACAGGGCAGTGGTCAAGTTCCCTTGACCCTGTTGACTTGTGCCCAGGTGATGTCTGTGCACACTGGACTCTGCACACTCAGATGGACAGTGGGCATTTGTCTACTCCTCTCACCCTTAGCTAGGCTGTATGTCTGTCTCACACACACACATGTGGCCTCTGGGGCCTAGGAAGGAAAGCTGCTGGGGAGCAGGAGTGATGGGAAGGGAGGGGAGACCCCCATGCCCCCAGCCCTCTGCCTGGGCCTACAGGGAGTGCATTTCTGCTGGCACACTCCAAGCAGCCTGCGGTCCACAATCATACTTAATCTGCTGGCAGTCCGTTTGGAACTGTTACCGAGGGAGGGGAGCTGGGGAGCTCTCCCCTCAGCCATGAGGGTCTGCCGAGTTAATGCTGCAGTTGGCTGGTTTCCCCTGACCATTTTGGCCCTGGCTTTGCTAAATCATTTAATGAGCACCACTGCAGGCCTCAGGGGCAGTAGGCGGAGGCCAGGCCCCCGGTCCCTGGATGCCTGGCTCACTCACATGCCTCACACCAGTGCACAAGGAGGCACTTTACTCAGAGGGCCCTGTTGCCTTGGAAACGTGCAATAGTTGTTCTGCTTTCTAAATGGGACCCCCTCATCTCCCAACTGCCTGGCTGTTAGTAACTGCTGTATGAGGAGCAGCATTTTTCTGAGTCTCTGGCATGACAGGTGAAGCAGTTGGGGTGGGGAATCCACTTGGCCAGGGATGCCAAAGGGGAAGGGCCAGGCCCAATGCCCCATTGATGCCCCAGTTAGGTGGATGTGCTAACCCTGAGGTCACAGGCTGCCTCAAGGCCTGAGGAAGCCAGGGAGGCTTCCAGGACTCTGGAATTTAAGCCTTGTCTTGATTGTGTGGTATTGGGCCCAGTAGGCAAAGGCAGGACTCAGCCACCCCCTCACCCCATGTGGGGCTTTAGGTTAGAAGCACCTTTGTCTCTAAGCAGGAGCACCTGTGGTCTCCTCCCAGCAGCCTCTGCACCTGCCTTACCTCCCAAACCTGCTGCTTAGTTGTGATGCTTCTAGGGTTTGGCCCACAGGCCAGAAGGGTATTGAGTGGGTGGCAAGCGTGGCTGAGCCCTGGGTGTGTGCTACGGGGTGGCAGTAGGGGTAAGTGAGAGAGCTGTTGTCAGCCTGGACCATAAGAGGGAGTGTCCCCTAACAGTAGAGATAAGATGGGAAGCCCCAGACTTCGTAGTTGGGTCCCTGGCCAGGGCTGCTGCTCTTAGCCGTACCTGGCCACCGTTGCCACTCAGCTGTGGCCACCGAATTCCACCTCCTCCCTCCCCATCCTCTCTGATCTCCTCTGCCTGGGCCCTCCTCCAGTACAGGGAGATGCCTGACTCTGCAGCCCAGTGGGAAGGCTGCCATAAGCTAGCAGACCTCACCTTGTCAGGGACTTTGATTTGTGGAGCAGGCCCTTGGGCTCTTCCATGTGGTGCATTGACTCTTCTTTCTGGTTTTTAGCAATTCTTATAAGCTAGCTTCTCTGGTTTTCAGCATGCAGGAGCGAAAGCATGGCCACAGTGCAGGCTCAACAGCTGGCCAGCATGTCAGCCCTAAAAAGGAAAGGCTTGGCTGATAAAGATCTGCTATTTTTATCTAGCACTTTATCCTTTACAAAGGCCTTTCAGTTCTTTGTCTTCTTTTAATCCCAGCAAAACCCCTGTCCTGGACATCTGTTCACATTTTAGGGAGACCTGAGGAGGGAGGTTGCAGTGTGCCTATAGGGGGCCAGTGAGCAGCCCCCTTGAGCCCTAAACAGTCAGAGCCCTGGTGTATGTTATGTCCCAAGGGCAGGGTTCCTGGCCAGTGAGGGCAGCTTGGCCTGTTTAGGGGTCAGCCACCTTTCCTTACCATCCTCCCATGACGGCTGGAAGGTCAGAAGGGCCGCTGCTTTCCCTGGCTGCCTCATTTGCAAGAGCCCTACGGTGGCTCATTCCCTGTGAGATGCTGGCAGACCTTGGCTGTGGTGTCACTGCCAAGCTGCTCCTGGAAGACCATTGGAAAGTCAAAGCTGTGCAGCCTCTCTGGCCATCAGCTGTCCCTGAGGCCTCTGTGGCCCCAGCTGTGTGTGCCACTACCTGATGGTCTTGGTTAGTGTCCCCAGGTGCTGGGGAGCTGCCAGCCAAGTGCGTGGTCACAGGACTGCAGCAGCAGGGCCAAGGTGGGGAGAGGCCCTAGGCCTACAGATGGACCCAGCAGTCCCCATGAGGGGCAATGGTCTGACCTCCCACACCTGCCAGGTAGATTCCCTAGAGGGCTGGCTCAAGTGCAGGGGGACATCCCATGGTGCATATGCTGGGGCCAGCTCGTCTGCCATGAGTGTGCCCAGCCAGGGGAAGATCCTCCCTCAGACCTAATCTGTCCTTTCCCTGGGGCTGGGGTGTGGGAGAGTGCCAAGCACAGAGGCATCAGAGTAACTTAGAGGCAAACTCTGTCCCCACCCTTCCTGACACCCTCTGCAGGGTGAAGGGAGAAAGGAAATGTGCCATAACCTGAGAATGTCTGGCTGGGAAAGAACGGACAGGTCACTGAGTCTGTCTTCATTTTAGAGATGAGAAAACTGAGGCTCAGAGTAAGCAGTACACGGGCAGTTAGCGGCAGAGTAAGAAGACGCTCCAGGCTCCTGGGCTGACCCCTGCTGCCCCTGTACTGCCTCAGCTTCTTGAGGTCGAGGGCTGGTCTGTGGGGACTGACCTCTCACCTCACTCTTGGCCATGTGTGGACACCATGGAGAGGTTGTGGACACTGTAGGCAGAGACAGGCCACTGGCTTTTGCAGCATCTCCAAGAGTGAACAAGGCTTGGGGGAGGCAAGGAGGACAGACAGGTGACAGGGCCCCAGCTGGCTTTCGGTCTGGGCTCCGGGTAAAGCCATTTATTGAGTTTTATACCTCAACAACTTCATCTGCCAGCATGGCCCGGAGCTGTGTCTGCCTGGCTTCTTGGCAGCCCTGCTGCTAAGGTCCTGAGCCCAAGTCTGGCGCCAGAGCAGGTTTTTCCCAGGAGCGGCCTGGCCTTGCTAACAGCCACGTTACCTTCCTGGCAGGAGCTCCCTGGCTTGTGGAAGCTTCTAGACTTCACCCTCTACACTCCACTCTGAGGGCCTGCTTGACACTGTTGGCCAGGGCCTGTGTGGGGCCAGTGTGGATCACAGGCCCAGGGCTGTCTGGCAAGAGAGAACCACCCATGCCCTCTCGCAGACTCTACGTACTCCCCAGGCCCAGTCTGTCCCATGCACCCAGCTTTAGAGTGGATCTGTCACTCCCCACCCATGTTTGAAAGAACATGCAGTGGTCACATCTGGAATAATGAAAGAGACTGAGTGCAGATAATTCAGAATGCACCTGCTTTATCCCAACAGATCCCATTAGGTGGCTTCAAGATGGGTCTTGGTTTCTCTTTAGCTGGAAAGAGACCAGGAGACGCTAGAGAGGGCGCCCTCCCTTTCCAGGGTGTCTCCTTCCCTACCTGCCCTCTGGGGCCCCAACTGATCCCATGCCTCTGCCCACACACAGGAGGAGCAGCCCCCCTGCCACCGCTCCAAGAAGGGGGGCTCGGTGGGCGGCGTCTGTTACCTGTCAATGGGCATGGTCGTGCTGCTTATGGGCCTGGTGTTCGCCTCAGTCTACATCTACAGATACTTCTTCCTGGCTCAGGTGAGGGGCTGGGCAGGGGCCTCAGAGAAGGGTGGCATTTAGTGAGGAGCAGGGGGAAGTGGTGTATTTTGCAGTGGATGGTGTTAGCGGGAAGCCCTGGACATGCCCTCAGGCAGAAGTGAGTACTCAAAAAAGTCTAGGAGACCAGCACCCTCTCTCCTGCCTGAGGTCTCCTTGGCCCAAGCCAGCCCAACCCTCAGCCCCTGTTCTGGGTAGCCTTGCATGGATACAGGTGACGGCCCTCGGGTCCCTCCCACAGTGTTACCCTGAGGAATTAGACTAGAAATTAGAGCTCCTTGATCCCCGCCTAGGTCCAGACCTTGGACCCTGTGCCTATAGATCATGTGTTAAAGCTGACCTGATTCCACCCGTGCAGGGACACTTGGTTTACCAAACAAGAAAGGTGGAGAGATGGGTGGACAACCTCCTCTGTCTCTTTGAAGGAGCAGGAGGGTGGACTTGAGAAAGTCTTAACCTCCCTCAAGGGTCAAAACTCTGGGTGTCTGGACACAAAGCTGGGCCAACCCAGACTTGGGAGGGAGAGAGTGTCACCAAGTTCTTGGAACCAAGGGTAAATAAATTATAAGTAGCTCAAAGGGACAAATGGAATCTCAGGGTGACAAAACCAGTCATTTATGACCCGAAGTGATCTCCCACCCCTAAGTATTGAACTATCTTGTCACCCAGCTTTTCCATGATGGAAATTGCTGCAGAGTTTGTATTCCTTGGAGCTTTCCCCTTGAAACCCTCACTCCCATGCTTGCTAGCCTCCCGTTTTGTTCAGCATCACCCTGATTATCTCCCACCACCCCACCGTGGTCAGCGTCCCACTGGTTCCAGGCTTGCTCGCTCACTTTCCTGTGTAGACCCTGGCCCAGGCCTCCTGTCTGGCCCTCCCTCCCTGACACCACTCTGGCACCTCTGGGTCTTTGTTCCCAGCCCTGACACCTGCCCTTCTGGGATTGCTCACCTTACTCAAGTTTGTGGGCACATGGGTACCTCCGAGCAGCCTCTGGGTCTGTGTCCTGGAACACTGTGTGCTGCCACAGTAGGTGCCAGCCCTGCAGCTGGCCTCTCTTGGACCCTCATCCCTGGGCAGCCCTCTAGAGCATTCTCTCAGGAGAACCCAGGCTAAATAGGAGGGAGGTTCTTTGGATTACAGCCCAGCCTGTCCCAAGCACAGATCCACAGGGGCCTCTAGGGGTGTGAGCATCGGCAGAGTGGACCTACTGGTAAGTGATGAGGCTGGCCAACACACGGGAACAGTGAACACTGTCAAAGTGTCTCAGGCTAGGCGTGGAGGTGGCTGTGCTGGTGGCACCAGAATCTCATGGTGCTGCCTCCAGCTACCTGCCCTTTGTGCTTCTCAAGTTCCGTAGGCCGGGATGGCAGGTGCAGGCCCAGCCCGCCCTTCCATTCATGAGGGTGGATCGTCCCTTGTCCAAGGCTCAGCTCACCTCAGTCAGCCCCAGGCTTTGACCAGACACCCCGTATTTGTCAGTTTCTCCATCTGTGAAGTGGATCTCATAGTCCCCACCCTTCTGCTTCCCCAGGCCTCGGGGCGTGAAGTAAGTGAGTGGGTAGGTGGCGGTGCTGAGTGCCCTGCTGATGGGTCCGTCGGTGTGTGTCTCCCTCCCTCCCTGCTCCGCTCAGCTGGCCCGTGATAACTTTTTCCGCTGTGGCGTGCTCTACGAGGACTCCCTGTCCTCCCAAGTCCGGGCTCAGATGGAGCTGGAGGAGGATGTGAAAATCTACCTCGAAGAGAACTATGAGCGCATCAATGTCCCTGTGCCCCAGTTTGGCGGTGGTGACCCTGCAGACATCATCCACGACTTCCAGCGGGTGAGCCGAGGGCTGGGGAGCTGCTCTGGGAGGGGCCTCTGGGCCAGAGGCGTCCTTGGGACACGTGCCCTGTAACCTAAATTGTACAGAGGTGTCCACAGTTGGCTTCACCCAGGGACGTGTCATATAGGTGGCACAGTTTTCCCATTGGCCACTTGGCAGCTGTGGACTCTGCCCATCACGGAGGGGCACATGTTCCTCGATTCTGTTCACATTTATTGAGGTGTAGCACACCCACCATCAGGTGCATTGAGCATGCTGTCAGTAGATTTCTGCAGAGGTATCTATTTGTGTAGCACCAGCCAGATCAAGATCCGGAACTTTGCTGGAACTCTGGAAGGTTCCCTTGTACCCTTCACACCTTTGTTCCCAGCGACAAAATGTTTTGAGGCCAGTGAGACACAGGCGCCCAGCTGTCTCTACCCCTCAGACGTTTCCCAAAAGTTCATAGGGGATTGTGAGTATCAGTTCTTTCTGCATCCTGGATGTCCTCACAGCAGAAACCCACAGAAGGCCTGGGACAGAGCATCTCTTGCTGAGGGCCAGGCTATCCCCAGGGATGGCTTGGACCTTTGGATAAAATGCACAGTGGGGCATTACCATGGTCCCCAAACCTCAGCTCTGTAAACCCACAAGAAAGGGCTTTGTAACAGCAGTGGCATTGAACAAGAAGTTGGTGTTTCCGTCTATTATGTGGCACGCCCTGCAAGCAGGCTAGGAGAGGAGCAGGAAAGGGAGCACCCACCCAGATGTTCAGGAATCTGGGGTGCCTGGTTCTGAAGGTCCAGGGCCTAGGGAAGGCTGACATGATTCTTGTGTCCTCCTCAGGGACTGACTGCCTACCATGACATCTCCCTGGACAAATGCTACGTCATCGAGCTCAATACCACCATTGTGCTGCCCCCACGCAACTTCTGGGAGCTGCTCATGAACGTGAAGGTGATGGTAGAGGGGATATCTCTGCAGTGTCTTGTCCCTCCCTGTGGCAGCTGGGCCTGGGGTGCGGAGGTAGCCACGGCAGGCTTCAGGGAGGCAGGGACACTGCTGGCAGAAAGGCCCTGCACCCAGATGGGTCCCGCCTGTGCTATTCCCAGCTTCCATGTCCCCAAAGTTGGCATCTCTCCCTTGCTTCTCCCCACTTTGGAGAACCCCAGGACCAGCTTCATTCACAATCAAGGTCATGTCCTGAGTTATGCTTGTGCCATACATAGCTCCTGACAGTGTAGTCACAAGCGTTGGGCACAAACCGGAGGTGGTCAGGGACATCAGAAGGGCTGGCCGAGGCGTCTGTGAATGAAGAAGGGGGCATCTGTGGGTGGGCATTGCAAGTGAGGGGTCAGAGTAGGGCCCCGGGGGCTGACCCAGTGCTGTGGCTATTCCCTTTGCAGAGAGGCACCTACCTGCCACAGACGTACATCATCCAGGAGGAGATGGTGGTCACGGAGCATGTCAGTGACAAGGAGGCCCTGGGCTCCTTCATCTACCACCTGTGCAACGGGAAGGACACCTACCGCCTGCGGCGCCGGACCACCCGGAGGCGTGAGTGGCCAGCTGCGCCCGGCCCCCTGTGGCTGCCCTGGGCTCCAGACCCCAGCCGTGCTCGGGCAGTGCCTCGCCCAGCTGTCAGCGCTTGGCTGGCAGCAGCAGTAGCACCGGTGTTAATAGAGCACTTCCTGTGTGCTGGGCGCTGCTTTACAGTCTGTGTCCTTCCAAGAGCGTAAGTTACCGGCGCTCAGCATCCTCCTCATTCTCGCCGCCCCTTTTAAAGATGAGGAAACTGGGCCACAGAGAAGTTAACTGACACCCCTGAGGTCACACAGCAGGGAGGTGTCTCTGAGGTCTCCCCACTTCCCTGTGCTACTTTGGGTGACTCTGGGTGTCACTTCCTGGGCCGCCTCCTCTCAGTCAGGCGCTGAGGCTGGTGGTCTTTGTGGCCCAGCCGGTCCTGAGCCGACCCAGGCCTCACGGGGATGTTTCTTTCTCCTCCCAGGGATCAACAAGCGTGGGGCCAAGAACTGCAACGCCATCCGCCACTTTGAGAACACCTTCGTGGTGGAGACCCTCATCTGCGGGGTGGTGTGAGGCCCCCCGCCTACCCCGCCCTTGCCCTCTTCCTTTTTTCTTCTTTCTGGCCACTGTCCGGCCCTCCTCCTTCCCCTTGCTTAGCTTGTACTTTGGACACCTTTCTGTAGATGTGACATGTCTCACCTTTCCTGCCATGCCAACTCCTTGTACCAGAGCTGTGACCTCTCATAGCCCCCACCTCTGCTGACCTCCCAGTGTGAGGTTGGAAGGGGCGCCCCAAGATGGTTTCTGTGCCCACCACCTGGAAATAGGGTACTCTGGGGTCCAGGCCCACAGCCACACCGGCAGCCTGGGGACAGGACTGGATAGAAGGCTGGGTCTGTGATGGCCCTGGCAAGGCGGAGGGAAGCGGGTAGCAGGGACTTCAGAAATACCCGCACAGCGGAGAAAGTCCCAAAAGGCTTTTTCCTTGCACGACACACTTCCTCCACTGTTCCTATTCTAGGCTGGGGGGTGGCCTGAGGATGGGGGGGAGTGCCAGGGAAGCACAAGAGAAGGTGGCTGTCCTGGGGGCTCCCTGGGACTCCTTTGTCAGTGCCTTCAGCCCACCAGCAGGGGCGGGGAGTTTGGAGGGTGGGGAAGAGTTGGTCAAGCACAATCGTTCTCCGAGTGGAACCAAAGAAGCAAGGAGCTGGGGCCCCAGCCCCGGCCCCAGGAGCACAAGCAGGGTCCCCACAACGGAGGCCCAGGTGGCCGGTGCCGCAGAGGAGCAGCGAGTGGAGTTGAGCCAGCGGTTCTGTTGAGTAGGTGGGGCTCTTGCTTGCTCTGAGCTTGGAGCTGTGTTAAAAGATAAAATGGAAGGAGAGGGAGAGAGCCGCCTGGTACTGGTACACCCTGCCGCCTCCGTTCCGAAATCCTACCCCTCTGCTTGGGGGGAGTGCAGCGTTTTTCCTTTCCCTTCTCACTTTGCATGTTTTTACTGATGATTCGATACGCTAACTGTTCTCAGCCCTGAGCCTTGAAGAGGGGGGCTTTGACCCCTCCTCCACTCAGACTTAGGTGCTCTCTGCAGATGAAACTCTTAAATGCTTTGTATATTTTCTCAATTAGATGTCTTTTCAGAAGTGTCTGTAGAACAATAAAAACTTTTACTTCTGACTTTGACGTGAGCATGTCTTTATGGGGCAGGGGAAGGCGAGTGCAGGTTGGGGTACCAGCTGGACTAGGGTGCTGTGGGGCAGCAGGCAGGGAGATGGCAGCTATCGAGGTGAACTGATTCTTGGATTCAGCCATGGAGTGTAAGATGTCTGCCTCATTTTGTCCTCCCATCCTCCTGACCACTGAGCCAGGTGAGAAGCAAGGAGGGGGCTGGAAGAACTTACCATCTACCCTAAGGTCGCCCTGCTGTTAAGTGCCCATAAACCACCCTGTTAAGTTCCACGATTACATGTCCTTAGGCACAAGGACAATGTCGTATTCTCCACAACAGCTGGGCAGTTTATAACCATTCTTGGTGGATCTGCACTGAGGTTTGGCATGGTAGTCGCAGGGTCACATTCTCCAAAGAAGTCTGGAAGCAGTGGGAAAGCTGGCCAGAGTCTTGGCTAAGTGGGTCCCAGAAGCAGGCCTGTACCCTGCCCTGGAAATCAGGATGGGTTCCTGCAGGCCTGTTGCTGTTCAGTCTTGGTAGCCAGGGAGCGATGTAAAAGACTCGACTTAGTGCAGACACACCTTGTTCTTGGATCCAAAGTCAATCTTGAAGAGATACGGATTTTTTTTTTAACATTGACTGATCTAAATGCAATGCAATCACAAACTGCCAACCAGATTTACCTTTCAATGACACAAAACAATTGTTTGGGAAAAGTAAACATGGAGAATAGCCAGGTAAATCTCAAAAAGGGTAAAGAACAACACTCCAGAAAATAGGCATTATAAACTACAATAATTAAGGAGTTTGGTATAGCAAAGGAGAGGTCAGTGTGACACTGAAGGACCCAGACAGCAACTTTAATTACACAGAAATTTAATATATTAATGATCAGAGGGGCATTTCCAGTTAGGAAGATGGAGTTTGTTGTTGTTATTGTTTGTTTGGGTTTTTTTTTTTTTTAGCAGTTTTTTGCCAAGGCCAGGTTTGAACCCTCCACCTCCCGTATATGGCGCCGGTGCCCTACTCCTTTGAGCCACAGGCACCACCCAAGATGGGTTATTGTTAATGGAACAAATGGCTAGCTATTTTGATGAAATATTAACCTAGGTTCTACTCCCCTGTAACAAAATTAATTTTTTCTTTTTTTTTGAGACAGAGCCTCAAGCTGTCACCCTGGATAGAGGGCAGAGACATCACAGCTCACAGCAACCTCCAATTCCTGGGCTCAAGCAAGTCTTTTGCCTCCGCCTCCCAAGTAGCTGGGACTACAGGCGCCCGCCACAACACCCTGCCATTTTTTTGGTTGCAGCCGTCATTGTTGTTTGGCGGGCCCAGGCTGGATTCGAACCCGCCAGCTCAGGTGTACGTGGCTGGCACCTTAGCCCGTTGAGCCACAGGCACCGAGCCAACAAAATTAATTCTGGGTAGATCATAATGAAGTGAATTATGAATTCACTGAATTAATTAATGAAGTGAAACCATAAAAGTACTTAAAGAAATGATTTAAAAGATAACTCTGGAGGAGGAAAGACCTTTCTGAGCATGATACCCACTAAGAATAAGTTTTATTATGAAAACATACCATTTATATACAGCAAAATCTACCACAAATTCAAAGGTTTTTAAGTGACGAGATGTTATTCAAACACAAGGCATGAAAAGGTCTATGTCCTTAATACACAAAGTTCTTAAAAATCATGAAAAATGAACAGCCCAACAGAAAAATGGGCAAGGAACATGAACAAGCAGTTCACAGTGTGAGAAGCAAGTGGGTGGATGCCTACATGAGGTGTTTAATTATGTCTACAGAGAAAATACAAATCAAAACTGGGGAGATACATTTTTACACGTCAAGTTAGAGTTTGTCGTCTTTTTTTTTTCTTTCTACATATTCTATATTGTTGAAGCATTTATTATATGCAAAATATAATATGTAAGTCATTAGTGTATAAGCTGTGAGGCGTAATAATCTGGAAACCTACCAGCCAACTTAAAAACTAACTTAAACAAAAGACAATACCACTGAAATTCTTTGAACACTTTTCTTCCTTTGTTGCTGCATAACAGAGCACCCCAAAATACAGTGGCCTAACACAGCATTTGTTACTTTTCCTGCTTTTGTGAATTGGCAGAGTTCATTCGATGCCTGAGAAGCTTCCGCTGGTGTGCTCTGCTCTGTGCTCCCCTGGGGTCCTAGAGCCGGAGCTTCTGGGGGGCGCTCTCAACCTGCAAGGGCCTCGCTCCACATGACAATCATCAGGGGTGTAGCCTGGCTGTCCTTACAACTTGGCTACTAATCTGCAAAAGAGGGGAAGCAGAACCTGCCAGTCCTTTAAGGCTTGGAATCAGAACTCCCAGAACATAACTTCATTGCATTCTGTTAAGTCAAAGCAAGTCACAAAATCAGCTCAGACGGCTCGGCGCCTGTGGCTCAACGGGCTAAGGCGCCAGCCACATATACCTGAGCTGGCGGGTTTGAATCCAGCCCGGGCGCCACACAACAATGGTGGCTGCAACCAAAAAAAAAATGGCCGGGCGTTGTGGCGGGTGCTTGTAATCCTAGCTGCTTGGGAGGCGGAGGCAGGAGAATCGCTTGAGCCCAGGAGCTAGAGGTTGCTGTGAGCTGTGATGCCACAGCACTCTGTCCAGGGTGACAGCTTGAGGCTCTGTCTCAAAATTAAAAAAAAAAAAAATCAGCTCAAACGAGAGGAGAAGACTGAGTCTAGACGTGGGAGAGGCTGGCATGCTCAGGGATTGTTTGGAGAAGGCACCTGTCAACCCAGCCCCTGCCCTCCATCTGCACTTCAATGTCCTGTGAGCGACGTAAAACACCCAAATTGGTGCAAAGACACACGTATTCACAGGACCAAAGACATATCAGTTTTCTACAAATTAGCCAATTTTATGCTATATTAATTAGCCAATCCAGAAAAATCCTATCCTGAGTTTCTCTACTCTGCTTTAAAATTGTACCATGTATGTAAGAACCCTTAACGCAGTTACATTTGAGTTTGAACATTGTATAAGTGCCAGAGGGCACCGTGGCTCGCACCGGTAATCCTAGCATTCTGGGAGGCCGAGGCAGGTAATCACTTGATCCCAGGAGTTTGAGACCAGGCTAAGCAAAGTGAGACTCTGTCTCTACTAAAAATAGAAAAATTAGCCAGGCATAGTGTTGGGCGCCTATCGTCCCAGGTACTGGAGAGTCTGAGGTAGAAGAATCACTTGAGCCCAAAAGTTTGAGGTTGATGTGAGCTATGACACCATGGCACTCGACCCGGGGCAAAGAGTGAGAGTCTGTCTCAAAAAGTTAAAAAAAAAAAAAAAAGTGCTAACAAAATACATGTAGTACTTTCTAATGTGTTTCCCACCCACAAAATCTCATCTTGCTAAGATTCGTTCATGTTGAAGCTTATAGCAGCATTTAATTCATTTTTACTGCTGTGCATTAGTCCATTATATGAATATACAATTTAATTATCTGTTAAAAAATAACAATAACTATTTGGGTTTCTTCGGATTTTTTACAATTGTAGAGCTTCCATGAATATTTATTTTGTGAGGGTCTGGTGCACCTCTCAAAGGGTTTCTCTGTTGCATACGCATAGAAGTGGAATCACTGGGTCACACAGTGTGCAATTATTCAATTCACGGAATCCTACCAGATTGTTTTTTATCAGATGTTGACTCAATTTACACTCCCACCTGCACTGCATAGACATTCTACTCATTCCACGTCTTTGCCAACACTTAATATTAACAACCCTTGGGATTTTTTGCCAATAAATTAGGAGTAAAATAGTATTTCATTATGGTTTTAATTTTATCTCCTGAATTGCTAAGCAGGTGGTACAAGTTTTATAAGGTTTTTTAACACTCAAATTTTACATTAAATAAATGACTATTCACAATCTTTGGTATATTTTTCTATTGAGTGCTTTGGGGGGGTTTGTTTTGTGTTTTGGGGGGGTTTTTTTGAGTCAGAGTTTCACTATGTCACCCTTGGTAGAGTGCTGTGGCGTCACAGCTCACAGCAACCTCAAATCTAGGGCTTAAGGATTCTCTTGCCTCAGCCTCCCAAGTAGCTGGAACTACAGGCACCTGCCACAACGCCCCAGCTAACTTTGTTTTTTTAATTCAGAGGCATTCTTTATATACTTATAGAAGTTTATATTTTGTCATTTGATTGCAAATATCTTACTCAAGTTTATGGCTTATTTTCTCATTTTCTTTGTGGTCTCTTTGATGAACAGAAGTTACTGAGTTGTTTTTTTTTTTTTTTTTTGAGACAGAGCCTCAAGCTGTCACCCTGGGTAGAGTGCAGTGGCATCACAGCTCATAGCTACTTCCAAATCCTGGGCTCAAGCGAGTCTCTTGCCTCCGCCTCCTGCCACAATGCCCGGCCATTTTTTGGTTGCAGCCGTCATTATTGTTTGGCGGGCCCAGGCTGGATTCGAACCTGCCAGCTCAGGTGTATGTGGCTGGCGCCTTAGTCTGTTGAGCCACAAGCGCCGAGCCAGAAGTTACTGAGTTTAATGTAGTCAAATGTATTCATCTTTCTTTATGGTTAGGGCTTTTTGCATGTCATTTCAGAAATCTTTTCTATCCTAAGGTTGAAGAGACATCATTCTATAGTTTTTATAATCATTTTAAAGTTGTGTATTTTACATTAAAATATCTCTTGGAATTTATTTTCTTAGTATGGTGTGAGGGAGGGATAACCATTTATTCTGTTTTATTTTTCTTTTTTTTTTTTTTTTTTTGAGACATAGTCTCAAGCTGTCACCCTGGATAGAGTGCTGTAGCATCACAGCTCACAGCAACCTCCAATTCCTGGGCTAAAGCGAGTCTCTTGCCTCTGCCTCCCAAGTAGCTGAGACTACAGGCACCTGCCACAATGCCTGGCCATTTTTTTGGTTGCAGCCACCATTGTTGTTTGGCGGGCCCAGGCTAGATTCGAACCCGCCTGCTCAGGTGTATGTGGCTGGCGCCTTAGCCCGTTGAGCCACAGGCGCCGAGCCTGTTTTATTTTTCTTTCCCCACTGAGCTACAGTATATATACATGTCTGTAAGGATCAAGTTTCCATATGTGTAAGGTCTTATTTCTGGGCTTTCTATTTTGTGCTATTGGGTCTATCCCTTGGGCCATAACCACACTAAAAATAAGTCTTGATATCTGTTAGGGCAAGTGTGCTACCTTTTGATTTTCTCAAGCAATGCCATGCCTATGTCTGGCTCTTTTTTCTTCACATACATTTTAAAAACAATTGTCAAGTTTCATGAAAAACTCTGTGGAGGATCTTATTGGACCTGTATTAAATCTATAGATCAACTTGGGAGAAATTAAAATCATTATGATATCAAGTGCCCTAATCCATGAACATAGTTTTTAAACATGTATTTGCATCTTTAACGTATTCTAATCCAGTTTTATATTTTCTCAATAGAGGTCTTGCAAATCATTCATTATATTTGTTCTTGAGTTCTTTATTTTTTATCAAAATTAATAATTACAACTTGCTTTCAGGTGTGTAGAAATTGATTTTTGAGTATTGATCCAACAAACTTGTCAAGCTATCGTTTTTATTCCAAGTTATCTGAGGATTCTTTTGTGCTTTCTATATAAGCAATTCTACTAATAGTGAATAAATTTTGTTCTTCCATCCAAATAATTAAAATGTTTATTTATTTATTGTCCCACCTTCCTGGGAAGGAGCTCTAGTACCATGGTGATAGCCACAAAAATTGTTTTGTTTATGATTTTAAAGGGAATTCGCCTTGAGTATAGTTCAGCTATAGATATTAGGAAAATACTCATTTTATGATTAAAGAAGTTCTCCTCTGTTCTTAGTTTTCAAAGTGTTTTTGTTGTTAATCAGAGATTCATGTTAAATTATTTTATCAGGGTGGTGCCTGTGGCTCAGTGAGTGGGGCGCTGGTCCCATATACCAAGGGTGGTGAGTTCAAACCCAGCCCTGGCCAAACTGCAACAACAAAAAAAATGAATAAGTAAATAAAAATAAATAAACTTAATTTTTAAAAAAAATTATTTTATCATATGTTTTTTCTGCATCTATTCACATGATTTAATCTGTTAATGTGAATAACATTAATAACTGATATCGTCTTGGTTTTAATTTATATTTCTCTTTCTACACTACTGAGTTCCATTTGCTAATAGTTTCTTTAAGAGTTTTAGATATATGTTTTTGGCAACACTAGCCTGTAATTTTCTTTCTCATTCTGTCCTTGTTAGTCTTTTGTGTTAAAGTTTTGCTGGTCTTATAGAATGAGTTGAAGAAATTGTTTTTGTGATTTTCTTTGCTGTTTTTTTTTTTTTTTTTTAAAAGAGTTTCACTTTGTCGCCCTGGGTAGAGTGCTGTGGTATCATAGCTCACAGTAACCTCAAAGTCCTGGGCTCAAGCAATTCACTTGCCTCAGCCTCCCTAATAGTTGGGACTGCAGGCACCAGCCACCATGCCTGGCTATGTTTTAGAAACGGGGTCTTGCTCTTGCTCAGGCTGGTCTTGCAACTCCTGAGCTCAAGCATCTACCGGCCTCATTTTGCTGTTTTTTTGTTGTTTCGTTTTTAGAGACAGAGTCTCGCTTTATCACCCTCGGTAGAGTGCTGTGGTGTCACAGCTCACAGCAACCTCCAACTCCTGGGCTTAGGCGATTCTCTTGCCTCAGCCTTTCATGTAGCTGGGACTACAGGTGAGACAGAGTCTTCCTTTGTCACCCTCGGTAGACAGCAAACTCAAACTCAGGAGCTCAAGTGATTGCCTTGCCTCAGCCTCCCAAGTAGCTGGGACTATAGGCACCTGCCACAATGCCTGGGTATTTTTTTAGAGCCAGGGTCTCCCTCTGGCTCAGTCTGATCTCAAACTCCTGAGCTCAAGCAATTCACCTGCCTCGGCCTCCCAAAGTGCTAGGATTGCTTTTTTTTTTCTTTTTCTTTTCCTTTTTTTCTTTTTAAGGCTTAATAGTCTCCAGTCTTCTCAAGCGTGTACAAGCCCTCTTATCCCAGAATGGCAGTATGGGAGTAAATGAGTTTGACAATATCAAAACTTAAAATGCAATATCTTTGACCCAGAAAATTCACTGCCATGAATTTATCCTATAGATGTACTCAACCAACTATGCAAAAGTATACAGGAATGTACAAGGATATTTATTGTTGTAATAGCAAGGGACTGAAAACAAATGTCCCTCAACTGGAGATGGTAAAAAAAAAAAAAAGTACAATATTGTGTTGCCATTACAGAGAATGAAGTAGATTTATTTGTGCGGATGTATCAAGTTCTCTAAATCTATAATTAGGGTAAAGCAGGTAGCAGAGCAAGAAAAAGATACATACATATATGTCATTCCCGTCTGTGAACTTTTTGAATGATAGCTAGATGGATGTGCGTACACTGTTTCTGGAAGGATCCTCAAAGTCTTGTAGCACCAGTTACCTGTGGAGAGCAGGGATGGTAGGGAGCTGTTGGACTATGTGTCTTTCCACATTTTTTACAGTTCGTGTGTGTGGGTGTGCATGCCCTGGTCCAGGCGTACCTGCACCTGGGCTGCAGGAGGGACTGCGGGCTGCAATACCTCACTTTCCACTCCCTGTATGGTCTCACCCACGTCCCCTCTGGCTCTCCAGGTCTGCCATCCCTTCTAGCCTTGCATTCAGCCCGGGTTTGGCCTAAAGAATAGAGCAGTTGGAAATGTTAAGTTGACATAAATAGGAAGCTCTGTAACCTCATGCAAGCGTTGCCTTGGAAACCAGAGCCTGGGCGGTCTCCATGGAAACCGTTTTCAGCCTTTTGCCTGAAGGAGTTACCACCCACTGGTGCTGGAGTCATGCTGTTCAGGGACCTCAGAGCTTCAATAAATGCTTAGGGAAGGATGGTGGAGTGGTCCCTGCCCAACCACCCAACCTGTGTGGGCTCTGGGCACCTCTGCCCATCTGCCCAGGAGGGAGAAAAGGCCCCTGCACACTGGATATGCCTTCGCGGGGAGGTACAGCACAGACGAAATGCAACAGACCACCCCAAGCAATCTATATAGTGTCCTCAGAGTGTGGAGGGGGACCTGCGAGCAGCTGTGTGACTATGGCGGGCAAACAGCGGCTCTGGGCAGGTTACGGGTGCCAACTTCCCCTTCTGTAAAATAGTGTGTGCTAAGTAGTTCTGAAGATCTTTTCCGGCGTTACTGACACATGAGGTTCAGAGGAGGGAGCGATCACAGAGAGACCAGGACAGGCTTCCTGGGGTCTCATCTGAGCTTTGAAGGTAGAGAGGAATGGTAGGGTGAGGAATGGCAGCGTGTACCGGGGAAGAGAAGTTCACCCTCCATGGCCACAGGACACAGGAGTGATGTGTTAAGCCTATGACCTCTTGGGGCTGAGTTCTCTGGGCTCCTGAAGGGGGACTTTGAGTCCAGGGCTTGGGGGAAAAACAGGCAGCGGGGCAGGTGGTGTGATTCCAGAAGGGGTGTAGTCCCAGGAGGGTCGGCCCTTACAGCTGTCCCCACGGTGTCTCCTCAACCTCACTACCCGCCATATACACTCCCGCTGCCACAGCATGGAAAGCAAGAGGGCAGAGCAGGGGAGGGTCACTGCGCCAGCCTCCCACCTAGGAGACAGCGTACCCTGTCAAGGGAGGCTGGTGAGAAGGGAAAGAGGGGCAGGGGTGATGAAGACAGAGGCGGGGGAGGGGAGAGAGGACAGTGACCTTGAGCAGTACTTATGGAGCCAGCGCCCACCAAGTTCAGGCGTTACGCCAGCAGCTTTCATCGATTTATTTTGTTCTCTTCTCGCCTTATCTCTGGGTCGAGTATGAATTTCATAGCCACAGACTCAGAAGTGCAAAACAAAATCTTTATTTTTCTATAATAATCTATTTTGGGTAACAATGTAGTTTTCAAATCCCCATGTAGTCCGATGACAGAAAATATAAACTTGGTAATTGCAGGTGAACTCAGTCATCACTTCAGTTTCGTGCTCAATCAGCGAAAGGCTTGTCCTTCTGAACATATTAATTTTTGTCCCCTTCCCCCACTCCAGGGCCATCATCTGAATCATGTTCCTATATTTGGGGTTTTCCCTACCAAAAGAGCTTTGATGGGAGACAGCAGCCACCTACTGTTTCACAGTCATGTGCCACATAAGGACATTGCAGTCAGTGATGACTGCATCTGTGACAGTGGTCTTGTCTGATCACAATGGAGCTGAAACATTCCTGTCACCTAGTGATGTACGTCATAGGCCACACATTACTCATGTGTTTGTAGTGATTCTGGTGTGAACAAACCTACTGCGCTGCCCGTTGTATAAAAGTCTGGCACATAGAATTATGTACAGTATATACAAAGCCTGACAATTAAGTTTGAGAACTCATCCTAGAAAAAGTTCTACCTACCTCATTGCTGAATGTCACTATGATCACCTTTGAAGTACTTACCTGGAGAAGCTATGTGCTGATGCCAGCACCTAGTTGACCCTTCAAAGCAATTTTAAAATTCTTTTTCTGAAATGGCCATTAAAGCTGTCATCATATTATCCTTGATGTCCTGAATGTCATCAAAATGTCTTCCTTTCAATATTTTCTTCATCTTCAGGTAAAGAAAAAAGTCACTGGGGGCCAGATCAGGTGAGTGGGAAGAGTGTTCCAGTACAATTATTTGTTTATTGGCTAAAAGCTCCCTCATAGACAGTGCTGTGTGAGCTAGTGCACTGTCATGATGCGAGAGCCATGAGTTGCTGGCCAGGGTTTTCAGTTAAGATCTTCCTGTTTCTCTATCAATGTTCACTTGATCTTCTAGTCTTCCCATAGTGATGGTTTTGACACACAATTCCACGAAGTTTTGCAATGTTTTTGTCAGTTCTGCTCGTTAAAAGCCATCTGATCTCTTCTTCATCAGTGATACTTTCTCTTCTCTCTGAAAAATGTTTCATCCATCTGTATGCTGCCATTTTCTTTTTTGGGGGGGGGGACAGAGCCTCAAGCTGTCACCCTGGATAGAGTGCTGTGGCATCACAGCTCATAGCAACCTCCAGTTCCTGGGCTCAAGCGAGTCTCCTGCCTCCGCCTCCCAAGTAGCTGGGAATACAGGCGCCCGCCACAACGCCCAGCCATTTTTTGGTTGCAGCCATCATTGTTGTTTGGCGGGCCCAGGCTGGATTCGAACCCGCCAGTTCAGGTGTACGTGGCTGGCGCCTTAGCCCATTGAGCCACAGGCGCCGAGCCAGTATGCTGCCATTTTCCTCACGGCATTATCCCCATAAACTTGGACTAACATGTTCATGATTTCACTTCCACTATTGCCTAATTTAACAAGAAGTTTAATGTTAGTTCGTTGCTCTAATGCAAGCTCTGACATTCTCACAATGGCCCACAAAAACATGCAACCACAATAATGAACCCTACACAGCAAGACACCACCATATGTCAACACAAAAGCAACTGTAAGACATTGATAAACCAAGGTTATGAAATCTTACTGAGTTGTTTGTACAGTGCTGGCAATGTAAGCGTATGGTGGCAAGTTCATAAATTTACATGTCAGAGTGTATAATACTTGATAATAAATTACTCTATTCCTATTTTATGTATTTACTTAACAGTAAAACTATACCTTTTACTGTTATTTTAGAGTGTACTCCCACTTATAAAAGAAAAAGTTAACTGTAAAACAGACTTATGCAGCCCTCCAGGAGATATTCCAGAAGAAGGCATTGCTATCATAGGGGATGACTGACCCACGCAAGTTATTGCCCCTGCGGACCTTCAAGTGGGACAAGATGTGGAGATGAAGACTGTGATATTAATGATCTCAACCCTGTATAGGCCTAAGCCAATGTGTGTGTTTGTTTCTTGTTTTTAACAAAAAGTTTAAAACAGGATAAGATATAAGGGAAGAGTTATAGGAATATATCCTAAATAGGAATAGGATATAAATGAAGAGTTTTGTATACCTGTAGTGTTTGTGTTTTAAACTAAGCTTTATTATAAGAATCAAAAGTGTTTAAAAATTTAAAAGTTTATGAAGTAAAAAAAGTTACAGTAAGCTAAGGTTAAATTATTATTGAGGAAAGAACATAATTTTAATAAATTTAGTGTAGCCTAAGTGTCCAGTGTTTCTCAAGTCTACAGTGGTATACAGTGACATCCGAAGGCTTCACATTCACTCACCACTCGTCTACTCAGGGCAACTTCTAGTCCTGCAAGCTGCAGTTACGGTACGTGGCCTGTGCAAGTGTACCACATTTTAAGTATTTTACACCCTATTTTCACTGTTCCTTTTCTCTGTTTAGATATGTTTAGATCCACAAATCACTTAGCCCTGTGTTCCAGTTGCCTACAGTATTCAGCAGAGTGGCACAGGTTTGTGGACCAGAAGCAGTAGGCTATACCATACATCCTGGGTGTGTAGCTAGACCATCTAACTTTGTGTATGTGCATCCTATTTTGTCCAGAAAATGTGGTTGCCTCATGAGGTATTTCTCAACCTGTATCCCCGCTGGTAAGTGATGCACAACCATGACTGCTATAACTGGGTGAGTCTGGCTTCCCCAGTGGCCCTTGCAGCTGGAGTCGGGCATATGACCAGGCTCAGCCAGATACTTCCACCCAAAGTGGAAGTGGAGCCTAGTCTCATGCCCGACTCCAGCTGCAAGGGCCACTGGGGAAGCCAGACTCATCCACGCCAGAGGGGCAAATGATTCAGGACGGGGTACAGTGAAGACTGAATCCTGGTAGAGGGGGTGACTCAGTCCTGTGGGCAGCAATCCGGGGTGGTGATGGGTGGCCTCCTCTCCAAGGTTCTGGAACCCACTTTGGACCGCGGTTCCCTTTGTGGCCTCCCAATTTCTGAAGCAGTTTCTCTGCCCACCCAGCAAGTCCCTGAGCCACCTGGTGTCCTGTCGATAAATTCCTTTCTTCCTAAATTAGGCAGAATGTTCCCTGTTGCTTGTGTAACAGTTTCATTGAGCAAGAAAGCCTTGTAGAGTGTAATCTAAAAACAGCTTAACTCTCCCTTCTCCACTCCCATTTAAACCTGTTCGGAGGGATTAGTTGGTTCTCCCCCAACCTTAAAGGAAATCTAAGGGGAGTTTCTTGGTTTTTCAAGTCAATCTAAGATAATAAAAATTATTTAGGTCACTTTTAGCCATAAAAGTCCAATTTCAGGGTGGCACCTGTGGCTCAAAGGAGTAGGGCGCCAGCCCCATATGCCGGAGGTGGCAGGTTCAAACCCAGCCCCGGCCAAAAAAAAACAAAACAAAAATCCAATTTCAGTAATTACATTAGCTATGAAAAATAGTCAAGACTGGGCGGCGCCTATGGCTCATCGGGTACGGTGCTGGGCCCCATATACCAAAGGTGGCCGGTTCAAACCCAGCCTCGGCTGAACTGCAAAACAGAAAAATAGCCGGGCGTTGTGGCGGGCACCTGTAGTCCCAGCTACTCGGGAGGCTGAGGCAAGAGAATCGCCTAAGCCCAGGAGTTGGAGGTTACTGTGAGCTGTGTGACACCACGGCACTCTACCAAGGGTGATAAAGTGAGACTCTGTCTCTACAAAAAAAAAAAAAAAAAAAATAGTCAAGACTGTAAACATCACTGGAAGGTAAAACTCTTCTCCTCCCCATCAGACAGCTGCTCACAGGGGAGGGCGCTGGCACAGGAAGCTGGGCCAGCCTCTCCCTGCCTCTTCTCTTCCAGCCCCTCCCTGGGTTCCTTGGGCTCCTCCAAGGTTGGGGATATGATTGCATGTGATAGAGAAATTCTGAAACAGAACTTCTGGGTGTGGAGGTGTGTGGGACTCCAAAGTCAAACAGTTAGTTTTGAGATTTTGCAGAGGGATACGGAGAGCTAAGTGGAGGGCCCGCAGAACAGAAGACGGAGGGTCCACCAACCCAGCCCACAGCTAAGGAGGGAGGAAGGGTTTGGTCTCAAGCCTACACTGTGCAGGAGTCTGCCCAGCTCTATGTGTTCTGGTTAAACCCAGTCTTCCTCTCAGTGCAGGAACCAGATGGAATCCAGGGAGCTCATTTCTACTCATTGGCTCCGAGGCCTGGGGAGGGAGAGGGCAGCCCTCAGTGGCTGTTTGTGGGACTAGTCACCATCTACTTGCACAGGAATGGGCAAGTCTTCTTCAGTCTGATGGCATATGATTGCCAAGGTCAATGAAACTGCGAAAACATTTGGTGTTCATGACCCAGGATGGCATTTAATATGAATCGAACATGTAGGGCCTCTGCTTTGCTTTATTGGTCTGGACATCCCTTCTCCCGTGGTGCCTTGGACAGCCCCCATCACAACACTTGGCTCACTGTCCCATAACTTTCTGGTTTGTTCTTCCACCCCATTGAGCCATGAGCTCTGTTGAGGCCCATCTCATAGCTCAGGGCCTGCCACACTGCAAGTTCTTCAGTGATGCTCAAAGCCTGTTTTTTCTGTAGACTCTAGACTCAGAATCAGGTCCACTCTGGCAAGGAGGCTGCAGAGTCTGGGCAGTCTTGGTGATCTTGGATCTGTGAGCTCTGGGGGGCAAGGCCAGCCAGCTGCTCCACCCTGTCCCCAGCCCCTACAGGACCCAGCAAGTAATAGAGCTCAAGAATGTGTGTGGAATGAATGAATGACTCACTTGTCCTCCTCGCTCACTTGCTGTTCGGTTTCATTGAAGGCTGCAGCCTGTGTGAGCAAAATCAAGTGCACAGGAACATTTTTAACAGTTTGGAAAACTGTGACAGTGCATGCAGAGATGGCAGTGGGGTGGGGGGTGTCCTCACACCTCCTGGCCTGCGGTGTTTTCATTTGCACCCGATTCCCCAAGGAGGGGCGACAGTGTGTGCATGAAACTGGTGGAACACAGCTCTCCTGAGCCAGAGCAGCTCATTCCCTGGGCTCTGCAGCCGGAGGGGGGGGCCACTGAACCCCTGGGACTTGGCACAAGTCACCGAAATACTGTTCTTTCCACCCTGTGTTTGCCCCAATTCTGGTAAATGTGAGTTTTATTACCAGAAACAACAACAACAAAAAGACAAAGTCGGAGGCGATCCAACTGGAAACCTTCCTAGTCTTGGAGGCACAGCCTCTGCTCAGCACAGCCGGCCCAGGGAGCTCTGGGAACAGCGGTCTCCTCGGTAACCATGGACCAGGATCAGGAGTTGGGGGGAAGGCAGCTCTGCTCTGAGGGTTACCTAGGGGAGAGCCGACCTGTGTGGGCCTGGGTCTCTGCAGGGGATTGCAGGCCTGGGTGGTCAGGGCTAGTATGGCTTCCTGATGCCTGGAGAAGGGTCTCTCCTGAGACAGGGTGCATCTGGCCTCTCCTACCCCACTACTGCAAGGCCCCCAGTCACCCCAACTCTTAGGCACCCTGGGCCTGCCCTGCCCCTATTAACTGGGTATTTCTGAACACCTAGAAAATAAGGTTTTCTATCTCTTTCAAAATAGAAAGAAAGGGTTCCTAGATGGGCTGCAGCAGTCCCATTTCTCAAATTCCACGGTGCTCCCTAGGATTGCTGCAGCCGTAGCTGCCAACTGCTTGAGAAGCCTGAGGATCTCCCAAGATGTCAGCTCCAAAAGAAAGGGCTGGGCTGGGCGCTGCCATGGGCCCCCAGGCCTCTGCAGTGTGCTAATGAGCTGTAGTTGTTGCTGCAGCTGCGCCCAAGCTGGGGGTGGGGGTAGGGCTGGGTCTGGGTCTGAGTCTGGAGTAGGGGTGGGGTGGGGGGTCTGTCTTCCTAAATGCCTGGGACTCCCCATTTCTCTCCTTCATCTTCTCCTGCTTCTTTCTTTCCCTACCCAGTTAATATTTACCATAAAGGGAAGCCTTTTTGGAGGCCCCCAGGAGGTCAGCTCCGGGTTTCCAACAATATCTACCAGTAAGTGGGAGCTGGCAGGAAGTGCTGTCAGGGTTAGTGCTGGGCTTGGGCTCAAGGTGGGGGGGCATGGGTCCCAGCTCGGGGAGGCTGAGGGCCTAAAAGCCACTCTAGGCACCAAGTCCCGACGCTGTCTTTAGGGTGAATTGCAGGGAGAAGGGAAGGGAAGACCTAGGGGCTCCTGGAATGAGGTCCTGGAGGCAGGGAGGCAGACCAGACAAATGAAGTGCCAGAGGCTGATCCCTAAATGACCAACAGTGGGAACTGTCCTCCACCATCTTCTGGACTAGTGTGTGTTCAGGATCATCTAATGCTGACAGTGAGTTCAGCCCTGGACTCGGCCTCACAAGTGTGGAGACCAGGTGGCTTTGCAGAGGATAACAATGACTCTAGCTTTACCTGACCCGGTGCTCTCGGGGTCTGTCTCTATCAGACACCTCTTCTACGTGCCACTTTGGATCCTCGCACTTACCTTTGGGCCACTGGCCACCATTCGCAGCCACTGCTGAGACTACCCAGTCTGTGTGGACTCTGACCAGCTTCAGCCAGGCACACCCAGCAGCCCCCAACCACCCCTTACCTGTGGGCTTTCCCTGGACACTGGCACATGAGATGTTGCGTCCACACATGCATGGTTAGCAAGGCTGCACAACTAACAATCCATGGGTGAACCAACTGGAGATGGGAGCCTGTGCACAAATTCTTCTCCCTTTCTCCCCTGAAGGACTGTTAAGAAACATTTAATACAGCTTCCAAGAGGACAGTCCCATGCAACTGAGCATCAAGTGTTGTTTGTCACCCAGCCATGGTGAGCGCCACCACACTCTTCTGGAACCGACCTCATCTCCTTCCCAGTCACACCCCCCTTTCTCCCGGGGAGGGTGCTCCCTGGGGTCTCCCTCCCTGGGAAAGGAGTGGCAGTGAGCCTTTGTTTCCCACTCTGCTTTCCAAGGAACCCAAACTAAGCCACCTCGAGTTCCTTCTGGAGCTTCTTTTCCATTCCATGGGATCTTCTTGGTACCACAATCAGCACCCCACTGCCCCTTGAGAGGGACATATGACCCAGGCTGGGCAGTAGTGCCTTATCCTTATGGCCATAGAACTGGACTCAGGAACTGCCATGTGATCAGTCTGAGACTTCCCTGGGGTTGATTATGTGGGCCTTGGGGGCTTCACATACCCATAAGGTCACCGTCTTCCTTCTTCTCTACCAGTGATGGATCCCTCCTCATCCAGCCAAGGCCTGGCTTCACCCCAGGCCTCACTGGGCCTTTCTCCATCATCCCAGCCCAATGAGATCTCAGCTGCCCCAATTGGGAACACCCAGAGCAACTGCTGCCATCAGGTACTGCCTTGCTCTTTTATGCTGTTGTTTGAACCTATCACTGTTACGTGGCTTGTTCCATGGATTCCTACGTCTGCCAAACACACAGTTCTACCAGCAACCCACAGTAGATTCATTGGGCAATTGGAGCAGGCAGGTGCTTCTGCATGGAGAGGCCAGGTGTCCAGCTTGAGGTGACCACATTGTCCCAGTTTGCCTGGGACTTTCCAAGCTTTATCACTGAATGGCCTGTGTCCTGAGAAACCATTCCTGAACAAAGTGAGACATTTTGTCCATCACACTGCTCCAAGGGCAGGAGTGTGAGCAGATTGTTGCCTAGGGGAAGCCTCCTTTGGAAGTAAGGGATGCAAACTGCACAGATTCAGCCCAGACCCCATCCACTTACTCATTTAACATAATTTATGGAGTTCCTACTCTGCATCTGGCACTCTGCTAAGTTTGGGGGACCTAGAGATTAATGAGCCCTGGTCTCGGCCCTCAAGAACTTAATGTTCAGAGCAGAGGTCAGGGAAATTGTTTGCAAAGGGCCAGACAATAAATATTTTTGGCTTCCCGAACTATGTAACTCCCCATCTCTGCTGGGGCAGCTCAAAAGCAGCCACAGCAGTAAGAATGGGTGTGACTGTGCCCGAAATGACTTTGTGGGCGGCCCATGGTGGAGAGGTAGAGACAAACACACAAAGCTTCAGAACACCTGCCAGGCCCCTGATGAAGTAGGTCTAGGCCACTCTGTAGGTGGCCATGTGGAGTATCATGTGGCCCCATGGCCCCCACCAGGGACCAGGAGTGAGCAGCTAACCCACGGGCACCCTCTCCTCCGCCACCAGAGATCAACACAGGCGGACAAGCAGCAGAGACAGTGACCCTTAGCGGGAACAGTGGTGGCAGAGACAGAAGCTGAAAGGCCAGAAGGGTAGGGGCAGAGCCTGCCTGGGGCCCTCCAGGCCTTCCAAACCTGAGCCATGAGCCAGGAGGCCCAGTCCAGGGGAACACTGTGGGCCTGCTCTGGGCTCGGCAGGCAGTGTGGCCGGGGCTGAAAGTCCTGTCTTCTTCATTTCCATGAACATCCTTACAATAAAACAGCTTTGCTTTTCTTCCCTTCTTTCTTATCTAACAAGTCAGCAATGTTTAGCAAATTTATAAAGTCGTATAACCATTATCACCACCCAGGCTCCATAATAAACCTGCTTTTCTCAAAGTGACCTGAATCCAAAACCCCTCCCTCGCCCCAGTGCTGTGTGGAAAGCAGAGGGGCCCCGCTGGAACTGGGGAAGGCTGCCCAGGGGGCTGGGGACAGTGAAAATTCCCCAGGGGATGTGGGGGAGGGGGACCTCCACATCTCTCTCTCAGGGGAAGGAAGCTGCCAAGCGCCCACATCTGGACCAGGTGCTCCCTGGAGCAGGCATCGTGTAGACAGAACATATTGTCAGATGCCGGTAAACTTGGAGCTGCTTCCCTGTTCCCTCCTTACCCTCCAGACTTTCCTGTGGCAGCTTTAGTCCACCCTGGGGTTTGGGGATGGGGATCAGAGACCAGTTCATGTGATCTTCCAAGTCCCCACCACAGGAGACGGCAGAGTCTGCGCTGTCCCAGGGCCCTGCCTTGGATGAAAACTCGGGGGAGGTGCAGGCAGTAAAGCCAGTATGGCCCTCCCCCGAGTTTTCATCCAAGGCAGGGCCCTAACACAGCATTTCCCAAGGAAGTAGGGGAGATTGCCAGAGGGCTTGCAGCTGTAGCTGAGGCGTGTGGGAGCGAGCTGGCCGCATGACCTCCCTCCACCCTCTGTGGAGACTCTCCAAGTGTCTCCCACACCCTGGCGCCTCTGCTCTCCCCTCTCCCCACAACCAGCCTTTCTCATTCTGGAGCAGGAAACCTCATTTCGCTCTTAGGAGGGTTGTTTGCTGCCTGCAAAAGAAAACAGCTAATTCAAGTAAGTCAGGGGCTCAGTTGCAGGGATCCGCAATTGCAAAGGAGTTGCTGAGCAACTCAGGCAGCCTCCAAGCGACTCCAGCAGCCCCAGCGTCCCTTCTCTTCCCTCCCCTGACAGACAACCTGGTAGCACAGTTGGGTGCAAAGGTCCCTAGCCCTGGAACTCTGGATCACTCAGTGACAGGGAACCCAGGCATTTGCCTGGACATTGGCTCCAGAAGATGCCTCCATATCCCGTCAGAATCTGGATTTGCTCCACTGTCCCAGACCTGGCTTCTCCAGGCACCCCTGAGCATGTGGCATCTCCCACTTGACCATTAGGAAGATGCCCACACAAAAGAAATATTTTTTACAATGAAAAGATCCGGCGTGAGTATATAAACTACCAGGGGAATGCGTGGAATAAAGTGCCTCCTGATGGAGTTCATGCATTTGGTTTTAGTACTTTTTTTTTTTTTTTTTTGCAGTTTTTGGCCAGAGCCGGGTTTGAACCCACCACCTCTGGTATATGGGGCCGCTACCCTACTCCTTGAGCCACAGGTGCCACCCATGCATTTGGTTTTAAAGATTTCTTTTAATTCCAGAGAGGGAATAATATCAGCTGTGAAAATGCTGTTCCTTTTGTCTTTCATGGTTCATGGAACATTTTTATCAACTTGTCACCAGCATCTTGAGTGTCTGTCTCTTTATCACCCCTGAGCCACAGTTTGAGTCACCAGCAGGTTCCAGGGCACATCACCTCCCTCTTATCCCAATTACAGAGATTCAGAGCTTTGAATCTCTGCGTGATGCTATCTCTCGAAAATTTATCCTAAGCCATCAGCGTCCCTTCTTATAATGTTGGGAGGGCTTAGAGTTGTTTTTTGAACCTTAAGAGAAATGTGACCATCTTCTTATCTGGTGATTGGGGCATATCAGGCACCCTAGTATTTATCATTCACAGGGACTTCTGCACATGGCTGGGCCTCTGTTATCATAAGAAGGTGCTACAGGGTGGGGACCCAGATGGTTGAGCCTCCAGTTGCCTCCTTGGCTTGATGTGAGGGTTGGGGCCATGGTGGTGACCACAGCTGTCAATCACCAGCTATTTACCAGCTCTACTCCATGCCCAGCCTGTGCCAGGCACACAGGGTAGAGAGGAACTGTGAGCCCTTGCTGTGAGAGATGATTAAGAAGGATCATTTCTGCTGAGGACACCACGCTGGTGTAATGGAGGACCAAATGAGGCACAGCAGACAAGAGAATAAATCTGTTCCCAACCAGGTGCCAGCTAGGCAGTGGAGGCTGGCAGGTGGGTTTGTGCCAACCCCTGCTGGGGAGCAGATGGGTCGCTTCGTAATGGCTCAGGGTTTCTGAAGAGCCCTGAGAGGATCTTGGAGTGGGAAGGGTGGGCCAGGGCACAGAGACCCAGATTCAGGGTGAGTATGGTGATGTGGAAAAGTCTCCTACTGGAGCATCACAAAGCTGGTGCCACCCACACGCCTCAGTTTCCACATCTGTACAACAGTTCTCTTCAAGCCAAGGTCTTGTTACATACCTGTTTCAAGCCCCAAACCCTCCAGTTTTATGGGGTTGACCCCTTTTATTTATTTATTTTTTAATTAAATCATGGTTGTGTACATAAATGCAATCATGGGGTACAATGTGCTGGGTTTATATACAATTTGAAATATTTTCATCGAACTGGTTGACATAGCTTTCATGGCATTTTCTTAGTTATGTTCAGACATTTATTTTTTATTTATTTTTTTTTTTTGGTTGCAGCTGTCATTGTTGTTTGGTAGGCCCGGGCTGGATTCAAACCCGCCAGCTCAGGGGTACGTGGCTGGCGCCTCAGCCCGTTGAGCCACAGGCGCCGAGCCGATGTTCAGACATTTATATTCTACATTTAGTAAGTTTAGTCTAAGATGCACCATAAGTGTGGACCCACCAATTACTCTCCCTCCACCCATCCTCCCCCCTTCCCTCCCCTCCCATGCCCCTTTCCCTAGTTATTGTACTATAATTGGGTTATAGCTTTCATATGAGAGCATTAAATTAGTTTCATAGTAGGGCTGAGGACATTGGATACTTTTTCTTCCATTCTTGGGATACTTTGCTAAGAAGATATTTTCCCCAGCTCCATCCATGAAAGAGGTAAAGTCTCCATCTTTCTTTAAGGCTGCATAATATTCTATGGTGTACATATACCACAATTTATTAATCTATTTGTGGGTCTATGGGCACTTGAGCTTTTTCCATGACTTGGCAATTATGAATTGGTTGCCCCCTTTTAAAATCTCCAAACAGAAGGGCTAGTGATTTCACCCCATATTCAGCAGCAACCCTAGTATCGTCCCACAATAGTCCTGAGGACTCCCAGGGGAAATCATTAAATTCTCCAGCTTAGCCCTGGGCCATACAGGAGCCACCCTCTGTCTGTATCTGACCACAAGGAACACTTCCCAAATCCTTTCTCCCACAAAGGACCACTGACATGGGCTAGAACTTTGGGGAGGCTTTCCTGAAGGTTAAGGGTAATGGAGACGGATCTGAATGCCAGCCCCTAAACGTGTCCCTGCCCCATTCTCTGACAGGGGACTGTCCCATCACCTGTGCACCCTGTCACCCAGTTTTGTTGATTTCAAATGCAGAGCAGCTTTGGGCAGTCGATGCTACACCTCACCTGTTCTGTGCCTCACCTGTGGAGACTGTCTGTTGCTACTGCAGAGGCATTAAGGATGCAGGAATTCTAATCATGTTTCTCTCTTGGTTCTTTCTTTGACTTACAGCCCCCAGATGGAATGTAGATAGCCCTAAGGAAGAAGGACAACCATGGCCAAGAAGTTATACCAGAAGCTGCCGACTCCTCTGAGCGGATGATGTGAAGGGGGATGGTTATCAGTTAGTGGAAAGGGGGACTACAGGGGGGAATCAGGAGTTAGGAACCTCTGAACACACAATCAGCCCAAAGGTGAGATCTCTTGGGAGTGACTAGGTCTTAGAGATGCTTTATGGGGTGACAAGTAACCCAAGAAGTACAAGGTTAGGTAAGGTCATCCTCCAAGAGTGGGGTGTATTACACCAACACACGCTAGGAGACAGTAATAATAATAAAATTTCATATATAATGATGATGATGGAACTGATATGACCTGCTTCACCAACTTGATTTAAAAATTGTCACATGATTTCCTCAATTCATTGCTTTAGCCCCTATGTATCTTTTGGGCAGGAAGTTTTCCCTCAAATTATCCAACCCCCCCCCCCCAGGGTGCTCCTGCATCGAAAGAAAAGGTCAGGCTCAGTGCTTGTAGCTCAGAGGCTAGAGTGCTGGCCACATACACCAGGACTGGTGGGTTTGAACCTGGCCCAGGCCTGCCAAACGACAATAACAACTACAACAAAAAAATAGCTGGATGTTGTGGCAGGCATCTGTAGTCCCAGCTACTTGGGAGGCTGAGGCCAGAGAATCAATCACTTGAGCCCAAGAGTTAGAGGTTGCTGTGAGCTATGACACCACACCACTCTGCCGAAGGCACCATAGTGAGACTCTGTCTCAAAAAAATAAATAAATAATAAAGGGGAGGTCAGCTTTGCTTCCTTACACCAGAAGGGGAGCCAGTGTTCCATCAGCTCCCTGCTTCTGTTGCTTCACGTCATCGCCAGGTGTCACTGTTGAAGCTTGGTCTCCCACAGAAGGATGCTGCTGCCCCTGGAGGCTGGGATGCCCTCGGTGGGCCAAATTCAAGTTTGCAGCTCTTTTTAGTCCTTGTTCCCACATTTGGCCATCATTTTCCAAAGCACTGCCACTGGGCCAGAGTGGCTGCAAAGGAGTGCCCAGCACCAGCCACATTCTGTTCCATGCTGACTCCAGCCCTCCACCTCTGAATTGAGAACAGCATTATCAACAGAGGTGCCCCTTCACTCAAGGTGATCTGCTCATCCCTGCCACTGTTTCTTGGATCACCCTAGCACACCTGCATAGGGTGTCAGGTATCCCTGAATTTTCATCTCGGAGCCTGAGGGTTGGGATATGGGTGTCTTCGCTTTCAGAGAGCCCCAGGGTGCCTTGCCCTGTGGTACAGCAGACAAGAGGGGCCAGCCAGCTTCTGCTAAGCCCCACGAGCAAAAGTCCAAGCCCAGCCTGAACCCCAAGAGGAAGAGGGTGGGAGGCTGGTGGCCCACATGTGCATAACCAAGAGGGCACACAAACAATCTTTTCCTAGAGGAAGAACCTCTGGTCGAGGATATCCTTGTCTCTGTCCAAACAGGGGGTTCTCCACCTGGAGATGAGGAGTGGAATTCAAGGGCTGTGAACTGGTTGGCGGAACACATGTGTCCTATTTTCATTAATTACCAACTGCAAGTAGCATTTCCTTTCATTGTGGGCACCACGCCACAGTAGTATAGATGGTTCGTGGATAGATCCTGTCACCAATAGATATCACAGACACTCTTGTATCACACTACAGACATTTCAAAACATTTCAGCTCATCACTAACTCAAAATTAAACCCGTCATAGACCTTATCATTTAATGCCTAAATAAAAAACCATATATATTGCTATATTGATGACTGTATGTCAATATACTTGCTTTCCTTTCTGATTGTATGAATTTTACTTTATGCATGTGAAACTGACATTCTGGGGGAAGTCCCCAAGTGTCCCCAGACCACAGGAGGAATCCAGGGCACAAAACTGGCCAAGACTCTATGGCCTCCACAGAAAGCAACTGGCCTCTTTTTGGTTTTTGTTTCTGTTTTTTTAAAGTAACTCACTGCATTTCCAACAGCAAATACATTTTGAGCCCTCACCATGTGCCATGCATTTTCTATGTGTTATTGCATTGACCGCTGAGGCCCTGTCCATGGCATGGGGTCATGTGTCTACAGTCACACAGTGGTCTGAGCTGGAGCCACGATTCAGCCTTGACCTTTTGATCCAGCACCAGAGATTTCGCCATTCTCAGGCAGGTGCCTCCACGGCCCTGGGGAGCCAGTCATGAATGTGCTCACCCTCTCAGGGCCACAGCCAGGGGTCTTAGAGACTCCAGCACTCAGCCCATGGGGGGATACCTCAGCCTGGGCAACGTACCTTCTGCTGACTTAATTTCACAACCACTAAGCAAGCTTCAGTCCTCCAGGGTCACACAGGACCCCCTTCAATATCTGAATGGACCTGACCAGAACTCCAATGTCACAGCCTCAAGGAGAAAGGAGACTTCCCCATGACAACCAGGCGTTCTGGACCCAATATTCTCGGGTGTCTCTCCCTACCCGGTGCCGCCTCACCAGGCCTCCTCCTTTCTCAGTCATTCCTCTTGTTCCTTCCGCCTCCCTGGCACTCTGTGGTCTCCCTGCCTCCTTCCTCCCTCTCTGGAGTAATCTCTCTTTGTCCCCCACCTGTCCCCTCAGATCCTCTCACTTTCTTTTTTGTTTGTTTGGTTTTTTGAGGCAGAGTCTCACTTTGTCACCCTGGTAGAATGCCACGGCATCATAGCTCACAGCACCCTCAAACTCTTGGGCTCAAGTGATTTTCTTGCCTCAGCATCCCAAGGAGCTGGCCCTATAAGGCGCCCACCACAACACCAGGCTATTTTTTAGAGAAGAGGTCTCGCTCTTGCTCAGGCTGGTCTCGAACTCGTAAGCTCAGGCAATCCACCTGCCTCGGCCTCCCAAAGTGCTGGGATTACAGGCGTGAGCCATCGCACCCAGCCTGCTCCTCACGCTTTCACCAAAGACATTCCCAAATACTTTCCTTTCCTAAGAGGAGTTTTGGCAAACAAAACATTCTCAGTGTCACTAAACAACTAATTACCAAACTGGGTCCCACTGCCCAAACCGGGAGAGGAGGGAAGCCTGGGGCAGGTGGTGTGTGCATTTGGACACCACAATGGATTCGCTTGCTTCTGTCATCGTTACCTGTGACTTTCTCGGCCAGTCCTCTGTGCACCCAGCTGCAGGAGCTACTGTGCATCAGTTGAGGCCCTGAGCAAGCCCACCCCAGCCCCATAGGCTGTGTACCCTCTTCTTTCTAGCAGGTCCCCTGCACGAGCTCAGAGGATCTCTGCAACTGGTAAAGGCAGAGGGAGCTGCTGGAAGCCAGAGAACATGGAGCCCAGGGATTTGGACAGGCTGCGAGGCTGGGCCTGCCCTGAACATGCTCATGGCCTGGAACGCCTCAAGGACACATTAAGGCACGACCCTGGGTCTGACTGTATAAAGACCCCACATTTGGGCACCAAAGTGTCCAGCTGCCTCTGCTCCTAAGACCTTCTCCATCCAGCTGCCCACTGCATTCCTTCAATAGACCACACAGCCTCAGATAGACCGCCCTACTTCCTGCTTCCTGACGACAATCACACCTGCACACCCAATGACTCCTCTCAGGGCTAAGCTAGCCCCCACATAGAACCAGCCTAGTGGCTCAAGGCCCCATCTTGTGCCTGCCCACCTCTGGGGGGACCCCAGGAGGCACAACCAGGCTCCCTTTTAGTGAGCCTGGCTAGCCAAGGGCAAGCCCTTCCCAGGCCATATCCAGGCCCGGTTCTCCCGCAGGCTAGTATCCCGACCGTCTCATTCCCACTCGGTTTGACCTTGAACAACTGTCACAATTGTTCAAGTTCCTTCCAGGGCTGTCTGAGGAGCCACCAGGCTGCAGCCCAGCTCAGCTTCTCCCTCTGCCCCACCACCTTCACCCCTCCCTCCAAGTCCATTGCCAAGGGCCCATGCCACTCCATCTCACAGGAAGCCAATCAGGAACCTGTCCCCCACACACAGTGGTTCCAGAGGCTCCAGCTGGAGGCTTGAAGCCAGGCTTCAGACCTTCTCCAGAGGAGGAAGCACATGGGCAGGGGGATGGGTGGCAAGAGGGGCTATGGGCACTTCACACAACCCCGTGCAGTCCCAGCCATTCACACCATGGCCACAGGCCACTGTGGCTGAAGGGTGTGGGGCTCAAGACCTGGAGCATAGCTGTTTCTGACCAGACAACCACGTTCTACCATATGAACTGCTGTTAAAGGACTTTTTTTTAGGGTACAAGTCAAATCTGTCAAGTGTAGAACATAAATGTCTTAACACAATGATCAAGTAAATGAGGCAAAAGCTATGTTGATTGGTTTGATGTAACCATATCAGATTGAATAAAAAAATCAACACATTGTACCACACATATGCATAAATGTATTCATGATTTATGTATATATGACTTAATTAAAAAAATACCTCATGGATAAAATTGTAAAATATAGTCCTTTTTTTTTTTTTAGTTTAGAAAATACTAAGCTGGAGAAGGCAGCCTGGAACTGTCACCCCAAGCAAGGGCTGCAGTCTCACCCCAGTGTCTGCTTCCTTAGTTATTTGCTGGTCTCTTGGATAGGCTGCGAGCCCCCTGATCCACCCCTCTTGTCGCAAACAGGAGTGGACACAAGTGATTGCCTGGGAAATACGATGCCTGTTGGCTTGAATTGAAGGAGCGGGAGCTGTCCCCCCTCAGCCGAGGCCGGCACTGAGAAAGTGGCTCCACAGACAGATAGCAGTGGTCACTGCCCATCAGGACCACAAGTAAGAGGGTAAGAAGAGGCTGGCTAGTTTAGCATCTGCCTCCATCCTCCTACCTGAAAAGGAAGCCAAGGTTGTGAGTCTGAAGGAAATGGAAAAAGGGCTACAGGATGGGCAACGGGTGGAGCTGGGGGTGGGGAGAGGAGGCGGCCAGACCCTGGGGGTGGGAGCAAGACTGCAGACACCCACACCTGGGAAGGGGCGGGCTGGTGTAGTTGCCAGGCAGGGCTCACACAAGCACTCCGCAGAAAGGACTTGGGCTTGGTGGAGTCAGGGCACTTACCATGGAGGTCTTGGGGACCACAGGATTGAGCTTCACGCCCAGAATGAAACAGACACCACTGTTCAAGGGTGTGGCCGATGTGCACCATAGCTGTGAATCTTGCCACTGAAACCCGAGGATACCCTTGCCTGGACTTGGCCAGGAGCCTGGGAGCAGGAAAGAGTCCCTGTGGTGACAGCGCTGGAGCTTCCTACAGTCAAGTTTGATGAACTCCAAGCAAGTCAGGCTCACCTAGTCTGAAAGGCACCCTCTGTGAGAATCAGCTGTCTAGGTTTAGCCAGGTCCGATCAATTTCCACGCATCTTTCCTAAGTTCTGTGTGGCCTCAGCAGGCAATCTGCTCCAAGACCCAATGTGAAGGAGAAAGACGCACATGTGTTCGTGAGCAGATGTGTGGCCCAAAGCCATCGCAGAGAAGAGGCAAGGCGGCAGTGTGTCTATCGGCCATTTGTGCTTAGTCATGTCTAGCACGGGCAGCCTTTTGTGTGACGGTGTGACACCCCGTGAGACCAGTCTCAGGTCTCCCTGGCAGCGAGTTTCTTGGCTACTCAGGTAGGAAGAGGGGGAGAAGAGAAAGGGGGAGACACCTCTGAGGTCTGACCAGTGAATTCAGGGCATTGGGCTTTGAAGTGACAGTGCTTCTGGTCAAAGCATTGAGGGCCATGTTTCTGTCTTCTGTCACAGTTCATATCAAGCAGATTTGCAAGGAGGGTGCATCTTATAGGCTCCTGACTGGGGAAAGGACACTGGGGGCTTGAATGGGAGATGGGGCCGAGGGACTCCTATTTCCCACTTCAAGCTCCTGGAGTCCATCTCCACCTGCCATCCACATTCCCTCCATGGCAGTCCATGGCTCTGCATCCTGGGCTCACCAGGGAATCCAGCCCTCTGTGGCGGAAAGTGGGAGGGGGCTTTGAGGGTAGTTTCAGGGGTACTTTCCCAAAAGGCACCTCTTTGTAGGCTTTTGAGTGGCCCGTCCTCAGCAGTGAGGCTCTCATGACAGCCCCAGGCAGACTTTCTGTTGCCCCGGAAGGCTCCCATCCACTGTGTCACCCTCCTCTAGGCTCGGTGGAGGCTGGTCTGCCTATGTGGGTGGGCACCCCTATGGCTCCCCTGTCGGGTGTCTCTATCCTGACCTTGAGACTGTTCTGCACCCCAGCATCTCCTCAAACCCACATAGGTAGCTCTGCCAGATTTCTTCCTCACTGCTCTATTACCCAAATCCCCTTTAACCTCCGTGGGTCCCTGCTCACCCGCGGGGCCTTAGTCATTTCTAGCAGCCTTGCAATCACTGTTCATTTGTGGTAACTTGCGGCAGGGTGTCATCTTACTATTCCAAACATCCTTTGTATTCCACCGCAGCTACACAGACTTATTGTAATGACTTTCAGCTGCACAGGGTTTCCAGAAAGGGGACTCAGAAGAATACCGCTGACAAATGTGCTTGTGGACTGGCAATCTCCACGTCAGATCCTCTCTAAGGACAGTGAGGAATTGGGTATTGCCCTGAGGGGACGTGGTCTGCATGTGAGACAGCTCCTGGGTTAGTTGGAGATGGAGCAAGGATGTCCCCAGTCAACTGCAATATCCAGGCCACTCAGAATAGTGGGGAAATTGGGAGAAAGGGGGGCTTAGGCCAGAGCTTAGCAGTTTGCACCTGCCAGGTTAGCAAAATTGACTTATGAGGAGCCAGAGAACCTAGGAGAATCCCCCCTGGAAGAGCCAGATTCCTTCCCTAGGTGGCCAGAGAAGGGAGGTGTCACCTGTGAAGGTCTTCTGGAGACCAGCTGGCCTCTTGTGCTGGGTCCCCAGTGTGTGCATAGGAGCCAGGGCCTCTGGAAGAAGCTCCAGGGTCCTTCTGGTGGTAGACAAGATGGCAGGAGCAGAATGGGATGGACCCTGGTGGGCATGTAGGGTCTGAGGCCCTGTTACCATCAAAGAGGACCAGGTACCCAGGTGGGCATTCAGGGGAGCAGCGATGAGGCTGTGGTCTGGTTCCTGGCCACTGGGACAGGACAGGCTGTGTACTGAGGCAGGCCTGAGGGCCAGCTCCCAGCAGTCTTGCACTTGGTGTCCCGGGGTCTACTGAAGAAGACAAGACAGAGCTCACTGGGGACCAGCTCTTACCAGGGCCAGTAAGTATAACCTAAGACAAGGTCATGCAGCATCATATGAATCTATTTATTTGGCAAATCATTTTAATCATCATCAAGTCTTTCCAATTAATTTTGCTGGTCTCACAAATATACATGTAACAGGTCCATAAAGTTATTCCAGACTCGGAGTGCAAATCAGGTCGCATTATGGACAAACAATAGCTGCAAATTCCATTGGCCTTAGTAGCAGGAATTCCAGCCATTTCCACCACTAAATTCAGGGTTCCCTGACCCTTTGGCTGCCACTTGCTTCAGGAGTAGCAGCTACCCTTACCCTGACACTCGCCCTCTGCCTCTCCCATGTGGCAGGGCTGGCTGCTGACCGTGGGCTGCTCAGTCTCTGGACCCTCCTACAGAGCCACCAACTGGCCTGCAGTGCAGCCCTGTGCCCACTCCTAAAGATACTCAGGCCAGGCTGGGTCCCCATGGGGAGAAAGAAGAGGGTCCTCTCCCCACAGACTGTTTTGGGATGGGTAAGGGGGTCCCCAAAGCCCACACATCCATGATTGTCACTTCAAGGACTTACCCCAATAGTTACACAGCTCATGGGTCCCTCCCCACTCCTTATGTGATTCTCTCCCAGGGCTCTAGAACCCTCTCTGTCACCTGCTGCACACAAGACAAGACTTTGTGTTTGAACACCCCTGGGGACATTCTCTTAGAAAGTCCATCTGCGCCTAAGCACTTTAATAGACACATGGACATGTGGGTGCACCCCTCAACTCTGCCAGCAGCAGCAACTAATGCAAAGAGAGGAATGGGGTGCTCCCCCCATAGCCTCTGTCCCAAGGACCTGCTATATGCAACAGGCTGTGTGCAACAGGCTGGCTCCGAGTATCAGGGGTGGCGTCTGTGCAGAATAGCATGCAGCAATGCAGCCTGTAGCCAGGGAGAGGAGTGTCCAGGGAGGGCCTGGGCAGCTGAGCACAACCTAGCCTCACCTCTGGGTCAGCAGAGCCTCTGATTCCGTGGCTGCTGGTTCCTGGGGGACAGGCCTGGGGGTTGGGGGCTGGACCTGCTGGTCCTGGTCCTCTAGTCCTGGCCAAGTCACACCCTTTTCCACCCTTCACTGACACCTCACCCTTCCCTCCAGTCACCTAGGAGGAAGCTCCGGAGTGCCACCTGCGCACAGCAGCAGATGGTGGCTCCTGCCCTTCAGGAGTTCTCAGGCTATTTGGGGAGCCACCAGGCGGGAAGCTGCCCTGTGTGCCAGCTCCTGACCTCCTGCCCCAGCCCGCAAGGGTGTCAAGCCATGGGCAATCACTCAACCGGCCCTGCTCCCTCCTCTCTCTCCTTCTCCTCCTCCTCCCTAGGCAGGTCTGGGCTTCTGGGTTTTATCTGAATCCCCCTTTCCTCCCCCCACCAAGCCTTGCACCCTCACTAAGCAGCCTTTTATCTTCCAGGTAGACGTGGTTGCTTTCCTCCTGCAGACCTGCGCCTTGCTCACAGTAAGTCTCACTTACTGCTCATCCCACTCACGCTGTCATCATGCAAAACCACCCCGCAATTTACCCTTCTACTCATCTCACTCTCTGGAGCAGCTGAGTCATAGGAAGGCTTCAGCTGTCACCGCATGCTCCTCCTCTAGACCATTAGAGAAGCCCATCCCAGCAGTGGCTCCCTTGTTTACCAAAGAGCTGCCAAGAGCCCCCTGCTGTCCTTCCCAAGCCCAGGCCTCTGTGCCTGGCTGCATCACTCTCTCCCTCTCGGGACAAGGAAGACACAGCTCCATGGGCGGTGACACCAGTGCCAGCGGCCCAGCCAGGACTCAGGTGAGCAAGACAAACTAAGTCTAATAAACATCTGCCCGGTCTGCTGGAGATAGAAAGCCAGTCTCATCTAGGACTCTCCCCTTCTCCAGGGTGGCTCCCTGCCTCTCCTGGCCCTCGGCCAGCACTGACACTCCTCTTGGTGGACACCCCTGTGGCAACCCTTGGCCCAGTCCACTTCCAGCCCTTGGGCCATCTTCCCCTTCCCTATGTGTATCCTGTCCCCCCAAGGCTCTGGGTGTCACCAATGCCCCATCAGTTCTCTGAAGCCTTCTCATGAACGCAGGAAGCTTTGGCTGGCCTTCTGTGCCTTTCTGAGGCCCGTAGGAAATGGGGCTATCCATGTGCACTTGCCCACCCCAGCCCCTCCACTTTCTGTCATCTTGGTGAGGTCGTTGGCCAACAGAGCCCTAGAAGGGATCGGAAAAAGCAAGTCTGCTCATTCCCGGGATCTCCAGACTAAATTGGGGCTTGATCCATTCTACCACTCCACCTCTGCCCAAGACACCCTCCACAACTGCCTCTCTTGATTCCCTCCTCCCACTCATCTCTCTTTTTCTCTATTTCCAGAATCTTCTAGTCTAATAGAAGGACAGGTATTGTTGGGAAGCAGCCTTGTTCAGATGGTCTCATTCTTATTCTCAATTCTTTTGCCTGATAATTTTTAGCCTTAGCAATCAAGAATTCACCTGGTTCTGGGGTTCTTCAGAGGGCCCTGAACAGCTTGAGGTATGTCAAGCTACCTGGGCCTTGAGGAAAGGTCTTTTGGGGGTATAATGGACAAAGCTGGCACCCAGTGAGCATCAAAGGAGAAGCCTACCAGTGAATGCAGCACAGATCGTCCCACTACTAGAATTGGGAACTGGGGTTTCCCCGCTCTGAGCAGGGTATCTTTCCCTTAGCCCCGGGTGAGGGTGGTATCCTGGAGGACCAGCTGGACCCTGGAAGGCCGGTGGGCCATGACGTCCATGCGGAATTCTTTGATGACAAAGTAGTAGCAGAAGACATCCAAGCAGCAGTTGATGTTGGAGAAGCACATGGACAACTGCAAGAACAAACTGATGCTCTGCCTGGCCCTGCACTCCACGATCACGCCGTTCCTCACCAGGAACTGCAGGAGTAAGCCCAGGTGGACAGGGAGAAAGGAGACCACAAAGACGGCCAGGCTGGCCGCGATCGTCCAGATGCAGGCTCTCTGCTGCACCCAGTCCTGGGTGTGGTCCCGACGGCCCAGCAAAATGTGAATGCTCCTGTAGGAGCAGAAGCCCATGATGCCCATGGGGAGGAGGAAGCCAAACACCTCGACAGGCAGGAAGACCTTGGCGCTCCAGGTGCCATCAGACATGTTGTGGAAGCACGTGTACTTCTCCACTTTCCCGTGGAAGCTGTAGATAGGGATGCTCCCAGCCCACACCAGGACCCAGATGGTGCAGCAGATCCCAAAGATCTTCCTGGGGGACCGGAGGTGGCTGACCAGGAGCGGGTACTGGATGGCCAGGAACCTATCAAGGCTGATGAAGCAGATGGTGAAGACGCTGCCATACATGCTGACAAAGTAAAGGCTCTCCACCAGGGTGCAAAGGGAAGGGAAGGGCGGCCGCACCTGGGACAGGACCACCTTGAATGGGAGGGAGAGCACCAACAGCAGGTCAAAGACCGCCAGGTTGATCATGTAGATGGAGGTGGCGGCGTAATCGGGCCACCGTTTCTTCAGAATGGTGCCGAAACCGCGGATAGCCAGCAGGTTGAGGAGCAGGCCCAGGACGAAGGTGGGGATGTGGACGACCAGCTGCAGGGTCCTCATCAGCTCATCCACGTCGCTGAATGAGCAGTTGCTGCTTGTGTCTGGCTGACTCATGTTCCTTCCTACAACACCAGCAACAGATCAGAGAAGGCTCCTCTTACTCACTGGGAGTGATGGGTTCAGATGACCTGCAGCCCAGATATAACCACTGCTACACTTGGTATACACTATGTATCATTCCAGACTCATTCGCTCACTCTCTTTCTACACACACGGTTTTCTTTTACAAAAGTGAAACCACACTGTGCACGGACATCTGCCCCTCTTTTTCAATCAGAATTTCTTCTGTTGAAAGAAGTAACAGCATGAACCCTGACCAAAACGAGTTCAAGCAGACAGAATTTTACACATTGGAAAACATGGAAATGAGGGTAGGGCTAAGTTCAGGAGCAGCTAGATCAGGGTTTCAAAACTATTTCAGGGACTCAGTTTCTCTTCATATCTATTTCCCACTGCCCTCCCCCAGGTAGATTTTTAAGGTTGAATAGAGTTGACTTTAGCTATGGGTGGTCACCACATTCCCCAGGACACAGTGATTGGCTCATTCATTGGTTCAAGGATGGACATTTGACTCACCCAGAGACAACAAAAAGCAATAAAAGCTTTGTCTGGGTTTCCAGGCAAGGGCTGGAGCTCTGTCTGTGGGAATTGAAATTAGGAAGACATAGGAGCTGCTGTAGCCTCTTACGACCCCCAAAAGGAAACCAGACAGAAAATGGAGAGATGCAGAGAAAGGGACATTCCCAGAGGGAATGAAGTGGGGGCCTGAGGGCTCCACAGGGCAGATGGAAAATTAGAACTGGCCTCAGAGACAGGAGGTGTGGTTGTTCAGGGATGGGGTCTGAGGCAGACCCTGGCCAATTGCAGGGGTGAGGGGGTGCTGCACTTGGCATTGGGGGGTTTCTGTAGCAAGGTAGGTGGCCCTGGTGTAGGTCAAAAACCAGGAGGTCAACCTGGGTCTCCAGATACAGTGCTGCTGGAAAGAGAATTCAAATATAAACCAACTTCTACCCTCTGCCCACTCACCCGCCTCTGCCCACTTCCCTCTTCCCTCCTTGCTCACCCACTTCCCCTGAGGTGGAGTCACTGGTGCCCTAGACAGTGGCTGGCCCTAGACACTGAATATGCCCAGGGGCACTGCAGGAAAAGGTCATCCATCCGTGCCTGGCCTCTTCCCTGACCGCCCCATAGCAGGCAGCCAGCAGCAGGTTCTGCCATTTACCCTGCTTCCCTCTCAGGAAAAGTCTTTCACCAGAAAATCCTGCACTGGGAACCAAGGCAGCTATTGGTTTTCACTTCTTTTTTTTTTTTTTACCTTATGTTATTACACTATTTTTCTTAATTGAAAAAGTATTCTATGCACTCAATAAGATTTTCAAATAGCACAAAAGAACATACAGAGGGAAGTCAGCCTCCACTGTACCCCAGGGCCTCAGTTGTTCTTTCCAGAGGCAACCATGATTAAAAGTCTCTTGCATACTTTTTCCAGAAATTTTCCAAGCATATGCATACATGTGTACATACGTATGACTTCTTTAAAATTTGGAAAATATGATACCTGCAGCTCTCTCCTTTGCTCTTTCACTTAACAATGTTCCTTGGAAATTGTTCCAGATCAGCATACGTGAGTGAGTGACTGTTTCTTCCTCACAGCTTCATTGCATTGTAGCCATAGAGTTTGTGTGCACTTTTAAGTTGTGCACTATTTTCAATTGCACTCGAACTTTATGGTCACTATGTTCTATAACCCATTTAGTGGCCTCTTGGTAAACAGGTAGATTTCCTGGTGTTTTAATGAGAGACAGAAAATTCCATGATAAACATTCCTGTCACCTTTCTTTGCTACACAGCTAGTGCTAACAGAATTCTTATTCTGCTATTGCTTCTTATCACTACAGCTTGTGTGAGAGTCTGTGGGGCAAAAGGATTTGGGTATTTTTAAGATGCTATATGGAATACCAGTCTCAAACCCTCTCTACCCCATAATGAAAAAGAAAGTATATATGTACACATACAGATATATTCATACATTTCAGTGGATAATTATAGATATACATTGAGCACTATTTCCTATCTTTTCAAAGATTCTACGCGTTCCTTTGTGTTAACTATTCTTTTTTTTTATTAAATCATAGCTGTGTCCATTAATGCAATCATGGGTACAATGTGCTGGTTTTATATGCCATTTGAAATATTTTCATCAAACTGGTTAACATAGCCTTCACCACATGTGTTAACTATTCCTTTTTTTTTTGAGACAGAGCCTCAAGCTGTCACCCCCTGGATAGAGAGCAGTGGCATCACAGCTCACAGCAACCTGCAAATCCTGGGCTCAAGCGAGTCTCCTGCCTCCGCCTCCCAAGTAGCTGGGACCACAGGCACCTGCTGCAACACGTGGCCATTTTTTGGTTGCAGCCGTCATTGTAGTTTGGTGGGCCCAGGCTGGATTCGAACCCGCCAGCTCAAGTGTATATGGCTGGTGCCTTAGCCACTTGACCCACAGGCACCGAGCTGTGTTAACTATTCTTATGGGTTATGTCACAAGAGGTCTAGGGCAATCAATATACTTCCTCATCCTGAACTCAGGCCTCAGGTGTACCTGCTCCTAATAAATGCTCAGAATAAATGCAAGCTGGCAGGTTGCCTTGTTCTCACTGAATCAGTTAAAATGGCCACAAGCCTATCTAAAAAAATGGCTAGAATAACTTGAAACCAACAAGATAAATTTCAAAAATGATGAGAAAAGCAGGCCAAAGCTCGAGTCTAGTCTACGTGAAAAATATTGCGACATCAAAGAGGAGGACAAAACTGGCTTGGAGATGTGGTCTTTGAAACCAGAAAAAGCAAAAAAATAAGAATCACAAAATAAGAGAAAATAGAAGTTGATGTTTAGAGCGATCCAATGAGACTGCCAAAAAGAAACTTAGGGAGCTGTTTGGGGCTGGGTCACACTCAGACAGACTCTATGGTGAATCCAGAGTGCTGCTGGTGGTTCAAAGACTAGCACTAGAGTGACCAAGAAAAATAGTCAATGATACTCAATGACTAACCCAAACCCAAAATATGGCCGAATTGGGGATACTGAGAAATGTATGAGTTGCCTGTTCCAGGTACATGTATGGGAAATAGACACGCCCAGAAGGAAAAAAATCCTTTTATCATAAGGACACTTGCACTAGACTGTTTATTGCAGCTCAGTTTACGATCGCCAAAATGTGGAAACAACCTAAATGCCCACCAATCCAGGAATGGACTTTTTTTTTTAAATCACCCTCAGTAAAGTGCTGTGGCATCACAGCTCACAGCAACCTCCAGTTCTTGGGCTTAGGCGATTCTCCTGTCTCAGCCGCCCGAGTAGCTGGGACTACAGGCACCCACCACAACGCCCGGCTCTTTTTTTGTTGCAGTTTGGCCGGGGCCGGGTTCGAACCTGCCGCCCTCGGTATATGGGGCCAACACCATACCCACTGATCCATAGGCACCGCCGGAGGCTTGGACTGTTTTAATTTAATATAATGAAATCTGCTAATCAGGAATGAGACACTACACATTTAGGGAAACTCAAGTGATCTGGAGAGTAAACTGATGGCCCACTGGGGTGGTTCAAGCTTTGTCTTGTGTGGCCTTAGGCTTGTTAAGGACTTAAAAAGAGTATCTCTGAGAAAAGAGGGGACCGGCAACTCGGCTTTAGAGCATTTCTGGGGTCCCCTTAACCAAGGGAGGGCAAATGCACTCAGCTGGGGGTACTTAAGATTTTATTTTATTTTACCGTATAATAATAGGTCTTTAACAGAAACAGGTCAAAATAAAAAGCCTCAGGTACAGTTTCCAAGTTGATAAACAGAATTAGATAGAAAACTTTTTGAAGCTAGAGATACTAGAGGAAGATGTTAAAACATGGTAAAATGTAAGAAAAACATTTTCATTGTAAACACCTCGTTTGCAAGATCTCCTAATTGTTAAGATTATCGTTCACAAACTTGGAAGGCCTTTTAGCACATCCTCCTATTTGCAACAGAGGGTGTCTCTATTAATAAAAAAGTCAAAAAAGTTTCACCAGTACCCTACTAAGATGCACCGTAGGTGTCCATTTTTTCCCACAAGCCTTGAGTCTTTGGGAAAGACAAACCAATAGAAAATGTCATAGGTCTTTAGGCAACTAAACACCCAGGCTCCTTGAATGCAAATATTCTTATACCAGCTTCAACTCTCAAGGACTCTACCTGCTACTGCTTCCCATTCTACCCTCATTCCACAAGTCTCAACTTCCCCACTTGTTACTACCATGTAGGAATAAGATCTTTTCCATTTTTCACATTTAATCAGTACTGGGCTATCCGTAGTAATTCATTACAATAAAAAATATTTATTGTGCACTTATTTTATGCTAAATACTATGCTGGGTTCTTTTAATCCATGTAAAAATTCTGTCCATTGAGCAGTATAATTATCCACATTCATAGAATATCAAATTGAGGCTTAGAGATATTTATACCTTGTTCAAGTTCAAACATGAAGGAAATGATGGGGCTGTGATGTAAGCACATGTTGGTAGGGACTGAATTGTGTCCCTCTGAATTCCTATGCTGAGGTTCTGACCCTTAACATAACTATATTGGAGTTAGAGCCAAATTATTTTGCCTGATTTCCCCACAAAATAGAAGAAACTTTAACAATTTACACTGTATTTCTTCCTATTATTAGCAAATAATTGCAAGCATAACTATATTTTGTTTGCTAACTTAATAATTAATTCCATAAATGTATCTTTATAAATTTTAGTTTTATTTTTCAATATAAAATACAATAACACTTTTAATTCACTCTTAACTGTGAAATTCTGATCCCTATTGATGTAAATTCGCTGAAAGGATAAAAGTCTTTTCATCTATAGCTCTCCATGTACTTTTAAAAACTGCTTTTAGTTTTTAAAACTTCCATGTACTTTTTAAATAGAAAGTGGAAGCCTCTTTGGTATGCTTCCCTCTATTTTTACTTCTAAGGAACAGAGTTAACAACCAATTTCCATCTCTCCTTTTCCGGTTTCTGGTACTGCAACAGTGATAATGGATAAGGAAGTACAGATGGTTCCCAACTTAGGATGGTTCACCTCACAACTTTTAGACTTTACAATGTTTTTATTGACTTAACAAAGGGTTTATCATGACGTAACTCTATTGTAAGTCAAGGAGCATCTATATATTATTTTGTGTTTAAGTCTTGAATTTAATTAACAACCCTGCAACTCTATTTTGATTGCTTCTTTGCTGAAAATACAATGATATGCTCTTTGTTCTCAAATGGCATGGTTGTTCAGGCTAAGGATGAATCCAACAGATAGAGAGGAAAAAACTCTAAGAACAAAACAGAATGTGATTTGAGAGCGGACAGTCATCATTTCATCCACTATACGTACATTTATGGAGCAAATATATAACCATGGTGACAAACAGGAGAATAAAATTAATGTCCTGAGAAAATGCTTTGGCAAGATTTCCATTTTAACTGGTGTCATGAATTCAAGAAAAGACCATCTAAGACTCCTCAAACCTACATTTTCTGTGGAAGCATTGTCTTTCATGCAGCAGTTTGAAGCAAGATATGCAATAGCCTGAAATATCTTTTCCATTTTTGAAAGCTTCAAACCTTTCCACACTAAGGGATTTATGACTATTTCTGATATATTCAATCATTTCTCCTATATTTTTTCCTGGCACTATGTTGAAAGGGTGATTTAAATATCATGATTTATGTGTCATTTAAAATAAAGGCAGCCAATTTGTTCTCTAAGAGGTGTGATTTGGCTGTTATCTGGCTAAAGTAATGAATTCCTTCTTGTTTAGTGACAAGGCAAAAATAAAAAGTGAGGAAGGCCAGAGAACAGTATGAATTCCAAGCAACAGATGAGGGGAACCACTTGTGTGTTAAATGTGACAACAGAGAAGTTAGGAAACACTGGCTTTAGCTTCAGACAGACTTGAGGGCTAATCCTGAGTCTACTCACCAGATGCATAAACACTGACTGAGTATGTGGCTGCTCTGAGTTATTCAAGACAGGCTATTCCATTAGCCTGTTAGGCTGGCAGCACCTGAGTGATAGTAGTGACAAGACCCTTTACTATAACCCTTTTGTTATAGGTGGGATTTGGGGGTCTGATTTGATATTATGTGGTATATCTGGTTACCTAATCAGTGGATTTAGTATTCAGGAGGTCTCAAATAGTGGTGTTGGCCAAAACTATGTCAATAGGAATGATATAATGAACTGATGCCTTCTTTAGGGTAAAATTGATCCAGTGTTATAGATTAACTCTCGATTGGCTAATGATCCTTCTGCTATACTGGGGGCTCAGTATTAGTATCCCTTGCCGGATGTTGGATATTTAGAAGCAGCAGTGGCTAAGTAAGTGTTGGCAAGTGGGACAGATGTGTGGGCCCAGGTGTAGCCTCTATCCTTGCCATTCTAGTTACTCCATGCATGAGTCTATTGTTCCAGCACTGAGGCAGGAGATTACATGTGCTGTCTGACATCACCTGGCCCATAAATTCAACATAGTGCTTTTCTTTACCATATAATTTCGAGTAACAAAAGGAGTTTTCTGGGTCTCAGGGCCCATGCATGGGAGCTACTGGAGTGCTTGAATTGCAGCCCAGACTTGCCTCAAACCTCTAATGAGCCCACTGACAGCTCAGTTGGTAAATTAAGAAGTATTCCCTGTTCCCAAGTATAATACTTTGCCCACAAGAACCTAAAGAGACCTTCAAGGCCTCGTGCTGCTTTCCTAATGATAGGGGATGTGAGTTGTAATAGTCTTTTCCTTACTCTGGAAGAGATGTACAGGCATGCCCCCAACCACTATGAAATCCACTAACACGACAGTCCCTGAATCTTCACAGGGTGTGCCTTCCACCTCTGGATTATGTATGACTTACCGAGGAGCACCTATCAAATCTCTAATATACTTGCTGCTTTTTCCACTTAATGTAGGTCATTTTATAATGGACTCATGTGCTATGTTGCAGAAAGAATATCTGTGGTTGATGCCTCTTGAAACTATGAGAGAAGTTTGGAGAATTAACATAGTCTAGGGCAAGATTGTATATATTCAAGATCATCTGTTCCATGTGAATGAAAACTAATTTTAATCCTTTTTCTTTCTCACCACTATGTTTTATTTGTTTATACACAAGTGCAATTTTGTTACATTGATATATTACATGGGGTGAAGTCAGGGCCTTCAGTGCATCCCTCACTCAATCAACACACATCATACCCACCTTGAACCCTCCCATCATCTGCCCTCCTTTCACCTCTCCACCTCTGAGTCTCCATTGTCTATTGTTGCACACTTTGTTTCTATGTGTACACATCATTTAGCTCCCACTTACAAGTGAGAACATGCAGTCTTTGTCTTTCTGTGTCTGAGTTGTTTCATTTAAGATAATGGCTTCCAGTTCCATCCATGTTGTGGCAAAAACATGATTTTATTCTTTTTTATGGCTTAACAGAGATGGAAAATAACACATTTTCCAAGTCAATGTCTACATGCCACGTACCTGTGTTAATCTTTTCTAGCAATAATACAACACCTGGAATGGCAGCTAGAATTGGGATCAGTATTTTGTTGAGTTTGCTGTAGTTTGCTGTCATCCAATAGAACCCAAAAATTTCATAGGAGCCAGACCGGTAAATTAAATGATAGGAACAATCATCTCTACTTCCATTAGGTCTTAATCTCTGCCCCCTTTAGGTCTTAATCTCTGCCATTGTTTCTGGAATTCAATGCTGTTTTTATTTATCATCTTGACTAGGTATGGGGAGAGTAGTTTCCGTGCCTTCCATCTAGCCTTCCTTACTGTGATAGCACCCATTCCACAGGTCAAGGAACCAATGTGAGGGCTGTAACAATCAATGTTCACATGTTTGGACATAGGGATAAGAACCTACTGTGAGCCAATCCTGGGCAGGAGCACAATTAACTACCTGGCTTTCAGAATCCCCATTCTAATAGGGAAGTCCATGACAATGCTTCAGGTTTCCAGGTAGTGATGTCAACTCAGACCCTATCCCTGGAAGACCTTGAATGCCTGAAAATTTCTCTTTCCCAAGGGCATGATTTTGTGAATAAATAGCTGGGGAATTACTATCATATATATTTACAGTGGAGTTGCAGAGCCATTTGTCCAGCGGACCAAGCATCTCATTCAGTCAGCAGGTTGTGGACCTGAGATTTGGCTCAGATCTGGAAACTGGCCAAAAGATTATCACATTGAATTGGAGCAGTTACCCTCAGACTCCTAATCATTAATATCTCATCTCTTCAGTTATATGAACTAAGCAATATCCCTGATCGCTGCTCATTTATCTTCTCCTCCCACCCAGGAATACTGTATTTAACAGCTCTATGCAGGTCAGGTCCAGTGTCTCCACTCCAGTTTTGCCTCTCATTGTGTGCATCTTGGTTCTGATGGTTGGCACCTGCCCTCTTTCATCTCCAGTTCCATTCTGTGGCAGCATCTCCTCCTGTCATTCCTGGCAAACAACGGAAAGACCCCATTGAGTTTCCCAGGGACTCTGGCATCCCTCTTACAATGCAGTCCCATTGCCTTTGTAAACCAAGTGTCTTCCTTAGCCCTCCCACAAAATACCGTCAACTGGTGGATTTTCCAGTCATATGTAGTGTATCTCACTTCTCTATGCCTATTGATCCCTCTCTCAACTGTTTGTCACTGTGTGTTTCCTTCATTTAGACCAGGCCGCTAGTTTTTCCAAGTTTCCAAGGGTTAACATCCCAGCAGTATGTTAACATTTTCCCCTAGAGTCTTGCCAAGGATTTAAATCCTATATCCCAGGAGAGCAGCAAATGAGCTCTTACTTATCCAACTTTACATTCTTCCCACCCACCTTCCCCAATCTATCACCTCAGGAACAAATCCCATAAAAACTCTCCTGGCTCATGCTAACTTATGTTGACTAAAATTTACTGATCCTTTGGAGTATACTCCTTTTTTTAGAAGATCCAGCACATTCTTGGCTGGCTTCTATTATAACTTGACCCTAGATACTGGTCTGGTGGTAAAAAGAAGAAGTGGGGACTGATCCAGAGGCATCCTACAAAGGAGAGAGGAAAGTACTGGCCTTTAACAGGGATGTGTGGGCCACTTCTGCACACTCAAAGGAATCAGAGGATCTAGGGAGTCACGATTTTTGACAACTTGACACCACTCATAGACTTAGGATTCTACACCTTCCTAATTGGCTTCTGATCTTGACATGTCAGATTTGCACTGTTAAGAGAAGTCAGCTTTCTCAGTAACTCTACTATTCTTACAAAGTTCTTTTCTTGTCTTCCAGCTACAGCTTTGTGCCACCAAGGAGGCCCTCTGGCTTTCAGATCTCACATTTAATAAATTATTAATTACCTTCAGCATTTTTTAATTAAATCATATCTGTATACCTTCAGCATTTTAATGTAATTCTTAAATGGTCCAATACCATTCTGATTCACAGCCATTATAATTATTGTTTCTTCAGAACCCTTCAAATGCCTAAGATAGTCTTATACTGGTCCCTTTCTTTTTACCAGTATCCAATCTAGTTCACCATTAGTGAAAGTTGTAAGTCTACACCACTGAGTTCTGTGGGATCTAAGAGTACTTTACCTACCATCACTGACGAGGTCCTCATTATCCACTGGCTAGTGGGAGATCAAACTCCAGACTCACTTTATAATCTATTTCCTAGAACCTTACTGCCAGAGAATAGATTCCCTGTGGTAGAGACTCTGAGATGTTTGTAGGTAGGAGATTTGGGGGGAGAGTACACTTGGGGATAACCAGTAGGGCAAGGGAAAGCAGCAATGTTAGGTAGAGGGACAAGCTGAACTGCAATCCAGTCCCACAGAGGCCTGAGCTAGGTCTCCAGGAACTCTGGAGCTAGAAAAGGCCCTTCGGAATACTCCCATGTGGAGACAATAAGGTTTGGCCATTGTACCTTCACCAACAATCAGTCACTGTCTTCGGGAAGGAAATACAACCTTGAATGAGGTTGCTTCATTCACCCAAGGGCAATTCCCAGAGAAAAACTCAGATAAGAGCAATTAGAAACCACTACTTCTATAATCTGTGTTATTGAGTGCCATAATCTTGATCTGGATTGCACACCATAGCATCCACTACATCATAATTATTGAGTCTACCTTTTGGAGAGCCTAGAACTCGATATATATTTCAAAATCACTCTACTGGTAAAGATATGTGGAGCCAGGAGAGTTCTTGGATGAGTGATCAAGCAGTCATTTTGGGTAAATGGGATCTACATAAGAAATGGCTCATCTCAAGTGTCCAAGAATTTTACATTACTGCAGCTGCCTTCAGTGCAATTCACAATTGTTTCCAAAGATCCAAGACAATTACTCACTTATTTCTTCCCGAGAAAATCTCTTCCAATTTTACAAGTGAGGAAAGAATGTCATAATATTTAGAATAATAGAATGAGTTGGTATGCTTCCAGTAAAGCCAGTCCTACAATTGAACTTCTTATTAAACTGATCTTCCTGAAGATGAATGGCGTGTGAAATCAGAGTCCTCTTACCATCTTCTAAGTTTGGTCTATGAGCCTGCCCACCTGTGATTTTTCAGACAGGAATTCCTGTTAACTCCTTGTAACTCACATCATCCAGTCAACCCAAATATTTGTTGAAAATATTTGTGTGCCTTTAAAAAGAACTGTAAGATAGGGGCTGTTGCAATGTCAGTAAGGTATGTAATTTCTTTCATCAACTTTGAATGTGTTCCATGTGAATTGTCTGCATTTTCACTATATTTTTTAAGTTGGTAAAGAATTAACAAAGTTCAGAAACAAATTCCTTGGTCTACTTCAACATCTGAATTCAGTTAAATTTAGATCTAATCCCTGGAGCAAACCAGTCATCCCCTGATAACTATTCTTCTTGATTTCTAATGATACTTGCAGGACATCATTACCTGTGAAGGAGAAAGAAATCATTCATTGTTGTCAATCATTAATCCACAGAGCTGGTCCCAGGATGGAGCAGTGATGTTTAAATTAATCTTAAAGTGCTAAATTTGAGGCCTTAATCTAAATGATATTTAAATAAATCAATTTGTATAAAACCAACATAAGTAAGTGTAAGTACGTAAATCTGTGTTAAATGTTAAGTTGTTTATAAGTAATGAACAGCCCAGGGAATCTGGTTTTATATACAGTGCATTCTTCCCTGGGTACTTCCAGTGTGTTTGGAAACATAAAAATGTATTACAGCTGGAAAGTTGATGAACTGATTTGTGCCAATGCTTCAGACTTTTCTTCTGCATCAGGAAGAATTCCTAGGGAATTCTTGAGACTATACAGAAGTTTCAACCTTTCCTGGACAAGTTGATTTCCAAGCAACTTGTAGATAGAACTTCTGACTTCCTCCTATATGGAAGCAGCACTGAGAATTTTCCAGGATCTAGAAACATATTCCTCACAACCATGAAAGCCATATCACCATTGATTAAAATCTGTGAAGGTGATGTTATTTCTCCCCATTTCATAGACAAAGACTGAGACACAGAGGCATTAAATGTCTTGCCCCAAGTCACAAAGCTACTCACAATGGAGATATAACTCAATACTGGGCAGTGTGCTTGAAGAACTTATGACTTTAATTACTTGGAAATGTTGACTTCTGCTCACATTATTTATTAACAGCATGCATAAAACCAGGAGTATTTGAGAAAAATAAAGAAAAATATATAAATCATGCTGATGAAGCTGATTATCCCATTTGATCCTGGTTTGTTACCCAGTCAGTCAGGCATCTGCATTTGATTTGCCAATCTTCATAAGAATTACAACTCCCAGTGGATCAACAAATGTTTCAGACACTTGAAAGGAACTCAATGGATAATTTTGTTTTGATGGTTGTATTAGGCAGGGTTTCCCAGAGAAACAGAACCAATAGACCGTATAGAGATAGAAATAGAAATAGAGACAGAGATATAAGAGCAAATTGTTATAGGAATTGTCTCACAGAAATGTAGGGGCTGAGAAGTGGCATAATCTATCTGCAGGATGGCGAATCAGGAAACCTGCTGGTGTAATTCAGTCTGAGTTTGAGGGCCTGAGAACCAGGAGAAGATGGCTGTCCCATCTCAATCAGAGAGCAAATTCTCACTTCCAAAAAGTTTGCCTTCATATTCTACTGGAGTTCTCAAAGAATCGGACAATGCCAGCCCACATTGGTGAAAGCCATCTGCTTTATTCGATCTACTGAGTCAAATGCTAATCTTTTCCAGAAATACCCTCACAGACACACTCAGAAATAATGTTTTACCAACTATCTTGGCATTACTTAGCTCAGCCAAGTTGGCATATAGAAATAACCATCATAGTGGTGTTGAAAATACCCATTACCTAATAAGAAATATTCACAAAATACTCACTGTTTTGTATATTTTGTATATTTATGATTTTCTTGATTTTTTGAAAATAATTTTAATTATGTGAATATAAATATATGTCTAACTGTATATAAAATCAACATGTTTACATGACTATGCATACACATGTATAGGTAAAACTATATGCATATAAATACATGCAACTACAAATATATATTTATAAAAATAAATGTATATAAATATGTGTCAATGAATGTATGTATTTGAATATAATGTATATCTATATATACCTCATACATTGCTTATTTTTAAGCTCTATTAAAAAGGTATACTTTTATAGAGTGTGTTAGCACTCTTTTTTTTACTCATCATTTTGTTATCAAAATTTACCCATGTTAATTGCATAGAGCTTGAATTTATTCCTTCACCTATAATGCACTGCACTGCAAGAATATGCCATGGATTTATTTAAATGGATTTATCAATCCATTCTCCTATCAACATTTTGTTTCAAATTTTTTATTATTATGAACACTTTTACTAAAAACATTCCTCTGTAGATCTTCTGTATACTTTTACAGTTTCTCTTAAGCATATATAGAAACAAAGTTAGTTGGAATGTCTGGGATATATAATCCGTTCATTTACTATAACAAGAAAGGTCACAAATCTAGCAGAAGTCCTGGTAACAATTTACATTCATCATCAGTATAAAAGAGTTTCCACTGATCCACATTTTCTCCAACTGTTAAGACTTTCTTAGTTTCTGCCAAGTGAGTCTAACGTGGTATCTCATTTGGGTCTTGATTTGCTTTTCCTTTGCAAGTCTGAACATTTCCTCATGTGTGATCATGTGTTTCTTTGTAATATGTCTGTTACCATATTTTACCTATTTTTCTATTGGGCTTCATTCTATTCTTGTTATAAGGATTCTTGATATGTTTGTGAGGGTAATCTTTTGTCCTTTTTATGTGTCTCAAATGTCTACTATCTCTTTGTACCCTGAAGGCAAAAGCGTTTTGCCTTCTTTAAGAAGACTTCTGGGTGGGGGCAGCACCTGTGGCTCAGTGAGTAGGGCGCTGGCCCCAGATACTGGTGGTATCAAACCTGGCCTCGGCCAAAAACTGCAAAAAAAAAAAGAAGACTTCTGGTAAACATAATTTTAAATGTTTAATTTTAATCCAATTAACACATTAGTATTTTTTTGGTTAAGATGTTTGTATTTTTAGAAAAACTTAAGTTTTTATTTAAAAGATGGAGGTTTTTCTTTTCACATTTAATTCCTTAATCTACTTGTAGTTGATTTGTGTGTGTGTGTGTCTTGAGAGGTAAATCAAAGTTCCTTTTTTCCAATATGGATAACTGATTTTTCAATCTCCACTTATTGAACAGTCCCTTCTTTCTCAGTACCTTGCCATTTCATTTTTGTCATACATGAAAGTCCATATATGTGTGTTTATGGGCCCCGTTTATTGTTCCACTGGTTAATTTGTCTATTTCTACACTAACATGCCACTTCCTTAATTGCATAGCTCTACAATAAATATTGGTATCTGGTAACTTCCCCTACTTACTTTTCTTATTTAGATATGTTCTGACCATTAGTTATTCCACATTAATTTTAAAATAGGCATGTCGTGTTCCATAGAAAAAATTATGTTGAATTTTGACTTGAAGTTATACTGAAGGTATAGATAATTTAGAAGGGAATTAATATTCTGAAAATATTGAATATTTCTATATATCTCTATATAGGATATCTTCCATTTCCATATTTCTTCCTTAGTAGTCAGTAAAATTTTATTAGTTTCTATAAAAAAACTTGAATTTTTTCTTAAGTTCTTGATAACTTTCATTGCTATTGTAAATATTGCCTCTTTAATGTTTTCTCTTTTTTTTTCAACTTTCTAAAAGTTTTTGTTTGTATAAAATTGGGTACATGTGCAATTTTATTACATGTATGAATTACACCCAGGCTCTAAGGGTGTCCATCACCCAAATAATGTACATTGTGCCTATTGGGTGATTTCTCATCATCCACCCTCTTTCTCTCCCCCTTCACCCTTCTGAGTCCCCATTGTCTTCTCATTTCAGACTCTTTGTCCAAGTGTACACATTTTTCAAGCATGACTTAGGAATGAGAACATGTGATATTTGACTTACTGTGTTTGGTTTGTTCCACCTAAGATAATGACCTCCAGTTACACTGGAGGAAAATACATCACCTCCCCACACTGCTAGAAAATACATCATTTCATTCTTTTTTATGGCTGAATAGTATTCTATAGCACACATATATCACATTTTCTTGATCCTATTAGACATTGATAAATACTTAGGTCATTTCCATATCTTTGCTTTTGTGAATGGTGCTGCAATAAATACAAGTGCAATTATCTTTCTGACATATTGACTTCTTTTCTTATAAGAAGATACCCAATACTGGGATTTCTGGATCATGTGTTAGTTCTAGTTTTAGTTCTTTGAGAAATCTCCATACTGTTTTCCATATAGGTTGTTTTTCCTAGAAAAATTAAAACTTTCAAACCATCTCTTTACTCAATTTCTACCAACTTAAAAACTTGCATTAACTTTATAACTATTGGCACTGTCTTGGCAAAAACTCATCAAACAATTTCAATTAATGAATTAAAATTGTGTATCATTCCAAAGAGCAGGGATTTTATAATAGTATAATCTTGGCCATAGTGTATTATCCATATTAATATTTTCCTGAAGACACTGCTAACAGACAAAGATTGCTAGTTCTCTTGTCCAAAATTTTCAATACCATAATCATATTTCTATTGCAGCCCAAGAGTCTATAAAACATCTGCATTGTTATTTATTTTTTCCTTTATGTCAACTTTATTTTCTACCTTCCATAATGAAAAATTCAAACATCAGAAAGAAATTATTAATAGTATAATGAATGTTATGTAATCTCCACCCAGTTTGGATAATTTGTGTCAAATGCATACTCTATCACTTTTCTCCAACCCCAGGTTACAATGAAATTGATACCAAAAATACTTTTTTCCATTTTTAAATATGTGCATATATCAGAATATATCTCTAATATAGTGGTTGCTTGATGTGGTCTGGTTGACACTGGTGGTCGTCTCTAAAAACCTTCTCAAGGTTACCTGCTTAACACTCACAGGTTAAAAACAAACAATAAAAATAAATAAATAAAATTATTTTTGTTAATTTGGGTAGATATGTAGTAATGTGGTATATGTATACCATGGAATACTATTCAGCCATATAAAAGAGAGAGACTTTACATCTTTTATGTTTACCTGGATGGAGCTGGAACATATTCTTCTTAGTAAATTATCTCATGCATGGTATCCAGTGTATTCAATACTATTATGAAACCAATATATAAACACTTATACATTCAAACAAATGATAAAACACAAAGATAGTGAAGAAAGAGGAGGGGAGAAGAAAGAGAGGGGAAGTGGAGGGCAAGTGAAGGGAGGGTATTTGGTGGAATCTCACCTAATGTGCACAATGCAAGGGTACATAAAACAACTAGGAGTATATTATAAATGTCTTACCATAAAAAAATGAGTAAGTGAAGAGATGATCATGTTAATTAGTTTGACTTAAGCATTCCACATTGTATATTTAAGCATCACATTGTGCCCCATAAATGTACACAGTTATGATTTAATAAAAATTAAGAAAAAATAAAATGAAATAATGTGTATTTGGCAGCAAATAAATAAAAATAAAAATAACAGTAAGTTCACAATGTCATTAAATACTTTAGTTACTATTCACATCCCCTCCATTTCATAATTTTCTTTTGTTTTAAATTTGTTCATTTGTTTTCTTAAGTCAGAATCCAAATAAGGCCTATTTCTCTTTTCATCTATAAATTCACCCATTCATTGTTTCTTTTTTTTGGCTGGGGCTGGGTTTGAACCTGCCACCTCGGGCATATGAGGCTGGTGCCCTACTCCTTTGAGCCACAGGTGCTGCCCCCATTCATTGTTTATCTTTCAATTTACTTGTTGAAGAGAATAGGTTGTTTTTCTGTGTATACCTTTTGCAGTTTGGATTCTGCTGATTACATCCCTGAGGTATCATTTAAACATGTTCCTCCCCAGTCGCCATGGCTCACACCTGTAATTTTAATTGGGAGGTGGAGGTGGAGGATCCCCTGAGCTCAGGAGTTAGAGACCAGCCTGAGGAAGAGCAAGACCCATCTCTCCTAAAAATAGAAAAACTAGCTGGGTGTAGTGCCAGGTGCCTGTAGTCCTAGTGACTTGGGAGACTGATGCAAGAGGATTGCTCAAGCCCAGGAGTTTGAGGTTATTGTGAGCTATGACTTCATGACATTCTACCCAGGGTGACAGTGAGACTCTGTCTCAAAAATAAATAAATAAATAATAAAATAAATAAATAAATGAAACATGTTTTTCTATTCCATGCATTTTCTGATACCATTTAGGTGTAGAGGCATGAGTAAATTTAGATTTAATTATTTTTAGCAAGACACTTTATAGGCATTGCATTGTAAAGTTTCTTTCCTCTTACAATATTACTAGTCATTGTTGCTCATTACCTAGATCCTCTAATTTGTTAGAGATTGCCAAATAGTGACATAACTCTGTGATTCCTTCTTCCCTTAGTAACTGAAAACTCCCATAAAAATACATTTTCTCTCTTTAACTATTTCTTCAATTTGGGACTATTTTCTTTAGGAATCTAGAGTAATTGCAGAGAACTTGCTAATTCTCTTTGGTCTCTGGATAGGCCCTCTCCTAAGGTTAGTTTCTCAGAGTCATTAGAAGATAGTCTTCACATGTAGAACCTGTTAAACCAATGGTGAAGAACTTAATTCTCCCCTTCTCCCACCCTTTACTATCCCCGCACAGCAGCCTCAAGCTCCTGAACCCAAGTGATTCTCCCACTTCCGCCTCCTGAGTAGCTGGCATTACAAGCTCCAGTCACTATACCTGACTAAAGTTTTCTTTAACTTTTTATAGAGACAGGGTCTTGCTATATTGCTCAGGCTGGCCAGTCAGCTCTCCTCTTAGGTATAATGATAGCAAGATTGACTCTTGCCTCTGGAGAAAGGGAAACATAAGGCAAAATAACCTTCTCAACAAAATAAACAGAAAGTGTTTACTTAGTGCATTTGCAGAAAATCTGTAAACTTAACAATCATGATTTATTTTGTACTAGTATGTCACTTTGTGAAATTCATAGTCACAAAGATGTGGAACCAATCCAAGTGCTTTTCAATACATGAATGGATTAATAAAATGCGGTAGGTGCATACCAGGGAGTACTACTCAGCCATTAAAAAAAAAAATGGTGAACGAATACCTTTTGCAACAACCTAGGTAGAACTAGCAATCATTCTTTTAAGTGAAGGTTAAAGGATGAAAAAATAGAAACACCACATGTACTCATTATTAAACTGCAACTAACCAGTCAACACCCATGAGCACATTTGTCAGTAAAACTGAATAGAAAGCAAGAAGGTGGGAAGGAAAGGGAGGGAGGGGTAAATTTACACCTAATGGGTACAATGCACATTATCCTGGTGAGGGACATACTTATAACTTTGACTCAAACTTTACAAAAGCGTTTCATGTAAACCAAACATTTTTATCCCTATAACATACTTAAAAAAAATAAATTAAGTTAAAAAAGAGAGCGATTCTTGAGTAGTCCAACAGCAGCAGAAAAGGGAGTGAAACCCTGCCAGAGCATTACTGCTACGGCTTCCCGCAGGACCGGGCTCACGTGACCCACACTGCCAAGCTCTATCTAGTACCACATTGCCTGAGGACCAATGCCCATTCTTCACACAAGAGCAGTATATTTTTCTTTCACCCTGCATAAATTGTCAGCATAAACTGGAGGCAGCATGTATATATGTTATCTAAATTCTTAAGTGTTTCATTTATTGTAGATAAACTACGAAGTGTGAAATGTGATTTTTCCTCTGGTTTCTGCTGAAGATTTCAGACTGAGCTAATATGTATACATTTTCATGATTTGAGGGGTGCAACATGTCAGTTTTTCAATCAGGCTCCTTCAAAATCTGGTTGAAAGAGTTTGGCGGATTGATTCAGAGCAGAGTTTGAGGGTGCATACTTCAGAGTGGACTGAATGCCTTTTGCCACCAATTCATATTTGTGCATCATTTTTTTTTCCCATTTAAAAAGAGTGAACAAAACAATACAAAAGGATAGTGTGAAATATTAACTGAAGGATGATAAACTTCAGGTCTTTAATGCTAAAAATTGTGGTTATAAATGAAAGGAAAATGTTTAAGGAAAATGTCAGTGTTTAAGGAAAATGTCCTAGGGGACCCAAAACAAAGGTGTAGTGACAGCCAAGCTGTTAAAATGTGCAATATGGACGCTCAAGTGTTTCATTTCATAAATCTCTAATGCTAAGAATGATTTGGCATGGTGCTTTACAGGGTAAAAGGATTATAATACACATTTTCTTAGTGAAAACTCACGATCCCCAAGAGCCTTCTGTCTTCAAAGCCCATGCTTTTTCTTTCATTCCATCTCCACCTAAGTTTTCTTTTGTTCTGCTCTTTAATGAAGTACAGTCGGTGCCATTTCCATGGGTTCTGCCTCCATGGATTTAACGAACCATAGATTGAAAATATTCAGAAAAAAATTAAAATCTCAAAAAGTTCCAAATAGTAAAACTTGAATTTTCTGTGCACTGAGTACTACACTGAATCCATCTGAATGAAGTAATGGGCAGGCATCATACTAAATATTATTCTATAAGCATGGGCTATATAGAAATTGTATGCCATTTTATACACATGACTTGAGCATTTGAAAAATTTGGTATAAAGGGGCGTCCTGGAACCAATTCCCCAAGGATATCAAAGGATGACTATATTTTAAATATATATTCTACTTATGTGATATATTTCAAAAGAAATTACATGGTTAAGTTGAGTTCCCTATTCATTCAGGAAGAAAATATTAATTATTCAGGAGACATGGCTAACTTCCAGCCTGAAGAACCTTATGACCTTCCAAGTAGATAAGACATGAAAGACAATAAAGGACAGCTGTCAGTATCATGAAGTTAATTTCAGAGTGATCCTAAAAACATGGCCCAAATGATGAGACAAAGTGTTATGTACAGGTTGGAGAGAGGCCATGGGGTAATCTTTGAGGAAATAGAATTTTATCAGAGTCTCAAGGTAAGACTTGGCCAAGAAGAGCAAAAAAGACATCTCAGATAAGGAGGGCAGAGATGGCATAAGAAGACTCCATTTGGACAGATACATTTGGCTGAAGCAAAAAGTTCATGATAGTGAGTGGAAAAAAAAGAAAGCTGGAAAACAGGTGAAGATGCATGCCTAAAGGCTAGTGAACTTATCCAAGAAAGAGTCATTAAAAATCCTGTAGCAGCTAGCACTCTGGAAGGCCAAGGAAGGTGGATTGCTTCAGCTCAAGAGTTCAAGACTAACTTAAGCAAAAGCAAGACCCTGTCCCTACTAAGAATAGAAAAACTAGCTGGACATAGAAGGGCATGCCTGTAGTCCCAGCTACTCGGGAGGCTGAGACAAGAGGATTGTTAAACCTAAGAGTTTGAGGTTGCTGTGAGCTATGATGCCACAGCACTCTACTCAGGGTGACAGAGAGATACTCTGTCTCAAAAAAAAAAAAAAAATCTTGGAGTAGATAAAGACCACAGCATTAAGTATCATGTCTAGACATGGTAGTGGAGTAGAAAGAAAGAACTAAATCTAACTTTGTTTTTGAAAATGAGCAATGAGAAAAATGGCATCATTGGCAGAAATAGATCCCCCTCCATACAAAACTGCATGCTTGCATTCAAGTATTCTTAATTTTGCATGTAATTATAATAATTAGAAGACGCTTCCTGAATTCTAACCTTAATTAAGTCTCACTTAACCCAACTACATGACTGACATTCTCTCTTAGATGTCTAAAAGGCACATCAATTTTCATTATGCCTAACAACTGTCTTAACTTCCACCCCTGCCAATTACTCTTTCCTCTGTCTCCTTTGTGTCAGCAAATGTCATCACTATTGACCCAATGCTCAGGTGAAAAATCTAGAGTTATCTTTGATTCTTCTATTTCCTTTATTCTAGTCCTACCACAGTCTCTACTACTAGCCAATCTATCAACAAATGCCTTTGGCTCCACATTAAAACGACATTCTACATTTGTTTACTTTCCTTTATTGCTAACATTTTCATCCTGTTCTAAAGCACTGCTAACCCTAACCTTAATTATTATAAAAGTCTCCTAGTTGGTTGTCTCCCTTCTACGAGTGCTCCTCTATGATCTACACAAAAAGTCAGAGCAATGCATAAGAACACACAACAGAATTGTTCAGACTTGTGCATCCAACTCTTCAGTAGCCTCCTGCTGTGTTTAGAATAAAATCTAAATTGCTTATTATAGTCCATGGGATCCTGCATGATGTGACTCTGACTGTATCTATGACTCTTCCTTTACCCCTCGTTCTCTATGTTCTTGCCACTTTGCCCTTTTAGAGTGGGTGAAGCTCTTTCTTTCCTTGAGAGCTTTGCCCCTGTTGCTCCTTTATGCTTGAGTTGTCTGCCTCCAGGTCTTTGACGAGCTGGTTCCTCTAGTCTTTCAGTCTCAGCCAAGATGTCCCCTCCTCACTGACATTCACTTGCTAGTAGCCCTTCCCCAAACCCTGCCCGTCACTTTCTATTATAACACTCTTATGTTTATGCATTTCACAGCATGCATCACTAATGTCATTTATTTGGTTATGTGATTATTACTACCCCTTACCCTAGTGCCATCCCCATGAAGAGAGGATCTGGTCTGTGCGGTTTACCCCTCTGTGCAGTCAGTAGGGTCTCACATACATGCAGTGGTCATTAAACATTTGTTAAATGACAAAGTCTCTAATGTGTAAATCAATATAATTCTCGGTAACCAGACCTCCCACTGTGTGCTGGGCTCAAGGATGGAAAAATATGAGTGGAAATATACTTATCTTTTCTGCAGGGGTTGCTGGAGAACCAGGGATTTCTCCCCTCCCCATGGAAAATTGACTACTGTGAAAGAAAACAAATAAAGGTTAAACTATACGAGATACTTGGAGATATTTGTGCACAGTGATGCACCCATTCCATGGACTCTGTGTACCTGTAAACAATCAGAAGTTCATACCACATCCCGCCTTCTACAGAATGAGAAGAAAACCTGGAATGTGGTCTGTTACAGCACGACTGGTGGTTGAGAGGCGTCAGGATTTATGTTTCCTTGTGTGACAGACTCTCACCCTCAGCTCCCAGAGGGCAGAGATCAAGGACCACATAACCACCAAAGCCAACGCTCTGTCTTCTGGAGGATTTACAGGATGCGGCGTGACTAATGAGTTAGGCCTGGAAGATTATACGTTGCTTCCAAGATGAAGGAAAACAGAACAGGGATTGATGAGTGCCTGTGGGAAAAGGAGGGTTTCGGCTCTCACACAAACCACCGTGCCCTGCGTGACTGGCTTCAACAGAAATCTGGCAGCAGGAGAGGAAACTGAAGGAAGCAAAAAAATAGCAGGCTACCCCCCTCTTTCTTTAAGGGAATAAAGTGCTGCTGCCAGATGCCACATGTGCTGGCGTTAATGATCTCATCCTCCCATAATCAAGAGAGAATCCATTCTCAGCATCATTAGCACGAGACCACTTCAGAGGAAGCAGGATGTTACAGTAATTAGCAGTTCAAGCTCTGGACCCAGGCACACCTGGATTTAAATTATGGTTTTTATCATTGAGGACCATGACACCTTTTACAATGGAATATTTGACTACTGCTGCGTAAGATTGTATAAGGAAAACATAGACAACTCGTGTAAAATGCTTAATTCAGCAACTCGAGCTCTCAATGAATAATGTGTGCAAAATGTAAAAATGATGTTTTACTCTCTAACCTATGTTTCTGTCTTTCTCTCAAATCACGAAGCTTAAAGAAACATACATTTTCTCCACCTAAAGAATTTACCTGATGTTTTGAATTTGAAGGAAATCGAAGTGCTTAAAAACAGAATATTAATAATTCTACATTTAAAATTTGTGTAGGTCTGGAAACCCATTCTCCCACATAAAGCATGAGCTACAGAATGTAATCATTAAGAGTAACAGTCAAATATTTACTAAATAGTAAAGCAGTAAATATAATGTTAGCATTCAAATAGAAACATTTCTTTCTTTTTTTAAATAATTTTATTAAATCATAATTGTATACATTGGTGCAATCATAGGGCAGAATGTGCTTCATATACAATCAGAAACATTTTGATTAGTAGGGTACTGGTGAAACTTATTAAATGTAGAGTATCAATGTCTTTATATAGTGATTAAGAAAATGCTATGAAACATTTATTTCAATGCAATGTACTGTGATTTTCTATTCATCAGTTTGGCAAAGAATAAAATGCTGCTTAATAGTTATTTAGATAATAATGGGTCAGTAAATAGGTTCCTCCATATACTATCGCTGAAAGTATGGATAAATATAAAACTATCTGGAGTGCAATTTCTTAATATCTGCCAAACACCTTAAAAATGCTTCTTTTTGGATCCAGTATTTTTATTTCTGAAGCTTAGGGAAATAACAGAGTAGTTTCACAAGGACATATGCAGGTATCTTCTTTTGAGACTGTTTCTGACAACATCTACTCCCACAAAACAATTGGCCAACATTTGAAACTTGACTAAATAAATGATGGAAAATATTTCATAGCCTTTAAACATAATAATAGATATACATTAACTTGCATTAAAATAGTCATAATGTTATTCATTTAAAATTAAGTTATAAAATAATTTGTAGTATAATCTAATGTTTATGAAAATAATTATTTTTATGTGTGTGAACAGAAAAATGGTTGGAAATAAAGGATGGATATAAAGTTTATGTGCCATTGAAAATAGTTTAACACAGTAAACTGCACATGAACTTTATGGGCACCCTGTATTACAAAATGCTAACCTGAGTGATAATTTGATTATAGGATTACAATTTACCTTTATTTTCCTTACACTTTTGTATTTTAAAAAACATTTTTACAATGTTTAATTATTTTAAATAAAGAATAAACTTATTAAAATATCTTAATAGATTAGAAAAAATTGTATAAACAAGTATGTGGATCTTAGTATTTATATAATTTTTTTTATTTTTTTAATTTTACATATACATGTGTTAATTACTTTTTTACCTTCACAGAATTTAAAAGGCTTAAAATTTAATAACAATAGCAACGTTTAAGATAAGGACTAGAAACGAAAACCACGTAAAGAATGAAGGAAGATAAATACATTCAGAAAAGAAAACAGAAGATTACTGCATCAAAATATTAAATAATATTAATAATAATAATGCCAAGAAAGTAACATTCACATTGTCAAAGAAGAGTATGTCTATTATAGAATGCTTTGACTCTGAGGCTCAGTATGAAATTATCAGTTAACTTCTTATTTTTTCTCCAAAGTCTCAAAAAATAGACAACTAATATTATATAAATAAAAGTAAAGGAGAGTTTCAAAAAACAGTATTTATAACATACAGACAATTCAAATCACCCTGAATCCCATGTCAGGGATCTATGTATAGGCTAATATTTTCCATAACTTAGAAACATGTTAGTAATTCTTTGCTATACGTGTAACTGAATAAAAAAGTGTTAATAAAGATATGAAAGTTAACATGATGACATCAAAATTAGCGTCTTAAAATAAATAGTAAGTGGAATTATTTGGGGTTGTCTATTTAGAGTACTATCAGCATTTGTTTACTTAAGCAAGTCAATACCACCACTTCTTATATTGTCTTATCAAAAAATTCAATGCCATACTGTGAAATTAATTTTTATTCATTATTATTTGGCCAAAATAACAAATTAAACAATATACTGTTTTCAGTATGTTTGTGAATAAAAGTCATCTAGTCTTCAGTTACCATTTTTCCACTCATAAATGATAAAAGTAGATAACAATCCACTGGATGCACATGAGTAGATAGCATGACAGCAGTGAGAAAACCTACAGCTATAACTCCAAGACATGAGCCAAAATGAAATGAGTGTGAATTGTGCTGCAATAAACATTGGCGTGCAGATGTCTTTTTCATAAGAGGACTTATTTTTATTTGGGAAAATAGCTGGTAGTGGAATCTCTGGGTCCAATGGTAAGTTGACATGTATTTCTTTGAGAAATTTTCTTACTGTTTTCCATAGAAGTTGAACTAATTTGCAGTCCCACCAACAATACGTAAGCCATCCTTTCTCTCTGCATCCATGCCAGCATCTATTGTTTTGTGGCTATTTAATAGTGGCCATTCTGACAGAGGTAAGGTGATATCCCACTGTGCTTTTAGTCTGCATTTCAGTGTGCATTTAGTCATTTTATCAAAAAGACACCCGCACTCAAATATTTATTGCAACACAATGCAGAAGCACAAAGATGTAGAGTCAACTAAATGCCCATGAATTCATGAGAGGATTAAGAAAATGTGATATATATACACCATGGAGTACTATTGAGCTATAAAAAGGAATAAAATAATGTATTTTTAGCAACTTGAATAGAACGGGAGACCATTATCCTAAGGGAAGTAGTTCAGGAATGGAGAAGCAAACATCCTCTCTAATAATTGGGAGCTAATTAATGGGCACACACAAGAACAAAGAGATGCAAAGGTCATTGGAAATCAAGAAGTGGGGAGTGGTTAAATCCTACCTATGAGGTACAATCAACACCATTCAGAGCTTTAGCTCTGATTTCAGCATTATAAAGGTATCCATACAACAAAAACACTGGTACCCCATTAACACTACAAAATTTATGAAAAGGAAGCAAAAAATAACAAGAGGACTTGCAAATGAACATTTTTAAGACCCAATATTGAAAGCTGTTTCTTCTTTTATATTTTATTTTATTTATTTATTTATTTAAGACAGAGTCTCAAGCTGTCACCCTGGGTAGAGTGCCATAGAGGCATAGCTCACCGCAACTCGAACTCTTGGGCTCAAGTGATCATTTTGCCTCAGTTTTTCTATTTTTAGTAGAGATGAGGTCTCGCTTTTGCTCAGGCTGGTCTCTAACTCCTGAGTTCAAGCAATCCATCCGCCTTGGCCTCCCAGAGTGCTAGGATTACAGGCATGAACCACCAGGCCCAGCCTATTTCTTCTTTTTAAAAACATCTAAATCTTTTAAGACTGCTGTATTGTTTCCTACTACAAACTGATTTCATCACTAAGACTTATAGCATGAAAGAAACCTGACTCTTGCCTGACTTGGGTGTTAATGAGGTTGTAGCAGCCTCAGAATTTAACGATAAAAATCACTTTTCAACTGAGTTTTTTTTATCCTTTCATCTATGTGTTTTTAGTTAATAATTTTGATGCCAATACAGAGCACATAGAATAAGTTTTAAGCCAAATGTTCATAAAATATATCTTATTTTAAGATATATTTAGACTCAGCTCTATAAAGCCAAAATGAGGGGAAATTTTGGATAAATCTGAGTAGTGCAGAAAGCTCCTCTAAAAACTTCGAAGCATAAAAAGAGGGTCTCGTCTATCTAGAATTACCTGAATTATCAAAATTGTTCATTTGTATATAAAAACAGTTTCTTTTATTATAAAGTCTTTGTGTTTCAGAAAACCAACTGAATTTGTTTTCACTATCCAACATTCAGGAAGAATATGCTGACCAAAAATAACATGTTGGGAAATACGGTGACACAGTGGAAGAGTCTTCACCACCTGACACTATGTGTGTTCTCTCTCTGTTGGAGGAAATATCAGACAAGGTTTAAATTCATTTCAAGGCAACGAACAAAGCCACAGCATAGCGGAAGATAAGTAAGATCTATTCAATAAGTATATATTAATGTCTCCATGTTAATCATATACAGCATATTATCATACTGCATTAACAATAATCTAATCTGTACCACATACTCTATGCATTGCCTGTGCCAGTGCTTTCTCCCATTTAACCCTACACAGTCAGATGAGTGAGATAAATTATTATTATTTATATTCACTGCTGAGAAAACTTACAGAAGTTAGAAGGCTTGCACAAAGTCATATAGCTCAACATATGATTAAGTCAGAATTTGATCCCATAACAGGCTCTTAAGTCTCAGTTTGATTTCACAGCCTAATTTTAACCACTACATTGTAATCCCTATAGTAGTAAAAGGCTCTGAGTGAGTTACAAAGAAGTAAAAGATGTGGCTTTACCTCCATTGAATTTCCTTTTTGAGTTAAAGCAGTTGCCTAGGGAGAATGGGCCAGGGAGAGGACTGGTGCACTTTAGGAAGGACCTAAATTTCCTGTAGTGTTGAGGTCAGGTTGCTAATAATAGAAAATCCAAAAAGAAAAAATTCTCTAAAATAAACTCTTAAACTAAAGGTTTTACATAAAGTTCCAGGCTAACAGATAAATAAATTAAACATATTTCTATATACTATCAATAAGCACTGAAATTTAATAATACCATTTACATTCACTCCAACAAAAATTATATACTTAAGCATACAATTAATAAAACATGCACTATATACTGAGAATTTCACAATTCTAATGAAATAAATCAAAGACAAAAAGACTCACCATGTTCTGTGGATTAGAAGATTCAACATATTCAAGTTAATTCTTCCAAATTGATACAAAGTTTTAGCTCAATATCAATCAAAATCCTAGTAATCTTTTGTAGTTATAGAAAAAGATTATTATGATATGTATATGAAAAGGCAAAAGAACTAAAATAGCTATAACAATGTTGAAAAAGAAAAAGAAAATGGGAAGAGATATTTGCAGGTTATGTCTTCAACAAAGGTTTAATAACCAGAATCCAAGAGAACTCAAACATATTAGCAAGAAAAGAACAAGTGATCCCATCTCAGGGTGGGCAAGGGACTTGAAGAGAAACTTCTCTGAAGAAGACAGGCACACGGCCTACAGACACATGAAGAAATGCTCATCATCCTTGATCATCAGAGAAATGCAAATGAAAACTACTTTGAGATATCATCTAACTCCAGTAAGATTAGCCCACATCACAAAATCCCCAAACCAGAGATGTTGGCATGGTTACGGAGAAAAGGGAACACTTCTATACTACTGGTGAGAATGCAAACTAATACGTTTCTTTTGGAAGATATCTGGAGAATACTTAGAGAGTATAAGATATCTCTCTTAGAGAGAGATTTAAAAATAGACCTGCCATTCGATCCTATAATTCCTCTACTAGGTATATATCCAGAAGACAAAAAATAACATTATAACAAAGATATTTGTACCAGAATGTTTATTGCAGCCCAACTCATAATTGCTAAGTCATGGAAGAAGCCCAAGTGCCCATCGGCCCACGAAAGGATTAATAAATTGTGATTATATGTACATCGTAGAATATTATGCAGCCTTAAAGAAAGATGGAGACTTTAACTCTTTCATGTTTACATGGATGGAGCTAGAACATAGTCTTCTTAGCAAAGTATCTCAAGAATGGACGAAAAAGTATACAATATACTCAGCCCTACTATGAAACTAATTTGTAGCTTTTATATGAAGGCTATAACCCAACTATAGCATAAGAATATGGGGAAAGGGGCAAGGGAGGGCAGGATAGGAGGGAGGATGGGTGGAGGAAGGACAGTTGGTGGGACCACATCTACAGTGCATCTTAGAAGGGTACAGGTGAAACTTACTAAATGTAGAATATAAATGTCTTAACACAATAACTAAGCAAATGCAATGAAGGCTATGATAAACAGTTTGATGAAAATATTTCAAATTGTATATGAAACCAGCACATTGTACCCCATGATTGCATTAATGTACACAGCTATGATTTAATAATAATAATAATAATAATATAGAAAAAGAAAGAAAAAAGACAATAAACTAATTATTTTTAAAAGGAAAGAGTACAGCCTTGGATTCAGAAGACCTTGTCCATTATCACCACTCAGAAGCCCTATGAGCTAGGGTGAATCACTTCAACTTTCAGAATTAAAGTTTTCTGATTTGCAAAACATGTAGATTAGATTAGTTGATTTTAGAAATAAAGTCCCGGCTTTGTGACTCTTCCATGGGTTTTTATTTCTTAGAAAAGAGTATTTCCATCTAATAACATTTTCTCTATACCACAGAAATAAAGAGTCCTGGGATTGCTTCAAATCCAAGACAATAGGCACATCCAAGTATAAAGATCTTGCACTTGAAAAATGATGAACTGTTTGCTCATTATGAGCAAATGTCTAACAAAGGTCCTCAATCCAGGCCAAGACAGCATTTCCCCAAATGATAGAGATGAGGAATTATTTTAAGATTAAATTGTAAAACTCTACCTTCTCAGCAGACCAGAGAGAAAACAAATTTTCTTACTAGCTATTTTTGATATTTTCCGAAAGCCTAAGTTTTCCCATGCCCTGTTGCACAGAGAGGAGGATAAACCACATGTGTGTGGCAGGTCCTTTAACTCACTTTAGTTTCAGCAATGTTGGGTTTGGCTTAGTAGTTAGACTAACATGTTTACGTGACATTTAGGGCACGCTTCTTCTGGTCTTGAAGTCCTGGAGAGTCTGGAGAGGAATCCATTGCTCTTGTTGGAAGCTAGTCTGCAATATATTAAATTCATACAGTGGCTTTGTTTTTAAGTCACTTTTTCTATTCAAAATCTACATGGGCTTGATGGAAATTTAAAGAAGCAAAATTATTATTTAAATACCTCATGGCTTTTAACTTCACAAAGGTTTTTCTTAAAACAGTTATACTATGATTCTGAGTTCAAATTACGTAGTACTATTATATAAACCAAATCAACAGGGTGTCATAATGCCATGTGTACAATGCACACCTTGTGATATATACATAAAACTATGGAATAGATGAGGGTTTAGAAGTAACTACTCTTGTGATTCTAACCAACTAACCATGGAAATCATCCTGTATGTTTAAATGTAAAGGTGGGCCCATAAGAGCTGCCTTTTTAAAAAAAAGTTAAGGGGTTGGAGGACTATGTGAAGATTTTTGGAAGCTGTCATACTCAAGTTCTTTGGGGAGTTCTAGGAACATACAGAGTTAGACCTGACCTACATTCTTTATGCATTTATTCATGACACAGTTTTGTTGGAAATTATATATACCACATACTGTCTAGGTGCTAAGGAGAGATAGAGACACACAGGCAATGACCTTAACACAGAGAGGTAATTTCTACATTAAAGCTAAGTACTAAGTGCTATAGGAGGACAGGAAATTATCAAATCCTGCCTTAAGCTGAGTTCTCTCATGCACGCCATTGCTTTTTAAACTTAGAATCCCATGCAAAAGGGATATTCACTTCCTCACTAGAACTCCACTTTAAAGGTTTCTAGTTATGGGCATACTGGTGTACCCAGAAATCTTCTGTAAATAGCGGACATCCCAAATCCATATTGCCTGATGTGAAGCAATCTAACTCATTTGTCAAGCTTCCTATGCAACCTTCACTGCTCATTATAGTGTGGAGATGAGAATCTCCAGCCAATAATGGTCCAAGCAGAAATATGGCCCCATGGCCCTCTCTGTGGCATATTCACCTACATAACTTTACTTCTTCTCTTAACTATGGTTTTGTGTTTTTCCTTCCTTCCCAATAAACCATCTCAATAGCTTTATAGAATTTATCCTGAACCCTGTTACATGACAAGTAAAAACTCAACTGTACTCCCTTGCAAAGCAGGCTTTCTGGGTGATATAGAAATCAAAGTCATAAATTAGTATGTCAAGATATGTTTCTCTGACTTCTACAACGCAGAAAAATTGACTTGTTGGAGGGAAACTGAGTATTCTCACTGACAGAGTGACCTTAGGTTCCCTATGTAAACACAATTCTCCTCAGTCCAGACTGCTGGACTGTGTTAGTGTCTGGTTTGTCTGATTCAATTATGAGCCCCCTGGGCGGGAACTTCGTCTCATTCTGTGTCTATGTTCTCTGCAGCACGTAGCCCACTGTTGGCACCACCCACTGCCAAAGAACACTCACTCCCTCTTAACTGGTAGTAGGACTGACTTCTCAGCTCAACGTGATGAGGTTTCTGTCATCGTTAAGCCGGTGTTCTTTCTGATTTGTGTTTCTTATTTGCATCTGGAGAGCTTCACGTGGTACTGAATCACCTCTGGGCTGATCTTCTTTTCAGGAAATGTAGGCATGAGTTTGAGTGTTTTTCAACCACGAGTTTTGGGAACACAGACTGCTGAAATATGCTAAGTTACATGAAGGGGAAATGTTTTTGAAAGCATCACTGTTTTTTCGAGCAGTCATGGGGATTTTTGTGAGCCAAGGATGCAGACTGGTTAGCAGATGTGACCATAAAACCAGCAGGTCCCTTCAATGCAAATCTTTCGCTTTGTTTCTCTGTTTCTAAGGAAAACAGCCTTTCATTCAATTGACAAGTCTTTTTAATTGTACTCCTTTAATTACACTTCTTATTTGCCCTCGCACTGAATTAAAAATTAAATCATGTTATATAAGCCACTGTATTGGTTTTTACAGCCACAAATCAGATATTACTAATGGAATTTCACAACACATATATTACAAAAGATTTTTCTATGCAATCCCATCTTAATTAAGTTTAAGATAAAAACTGTCTTCTTTAAGAGAGGACTCTTTAATTGTATGGGGTTTTTTTCCTTATCATTTTAGCATGGTTTGTAATTTGTTATGAAAAGATAGGCATGGTGTATTGATTAATAGGAATTTTGATAAATTGGTCTTTAATGTAAGATTTTATGCTAACTGTCTAGAAGTTGGGCTGTGTAATGCATTCTGTACCTGTATACACCAGAGGCTTTAAATGCCTCTCCTGCCCTTGTTTTTCATCTCTGCTGATGTTGGGGATTCCCTAAGAACACTCGCTCAGAGGGAGTTTGTGTTTATAGCTCTCAGCAGTAATCTTCTGTTATTATTTAGGAATTCTGTCGGTGTGTTGGTAAGGTATGGGAGAACGGGAGCCTTCTATAATTGAGAAGGGACACTATGTCGTGACTCTTATGGCCCGGTCTCAGTCACTGCAGGAAGGAACCAGGCGTGACACGGATTAGAAGTACAAGCTTGTGGAAGGCGGGCTAACCTTAGTTGCAGGGTAGCCCGGAGTCCCCTCTGCAATGGCTATTTATTAAGGTTATACACAACACGTGTGGAGAGTTAAGGCAGTTGACATAAACAGGTGTGGAGAGTTAAGGTAATTACATACGAGGGCTACATGTGTAAGGATGGCCATGAGCTCTCCTCACGTGTTCTTTCCTCACAACCCTCATGAAGAACTACTAAGCATCAATGTTTAACACTTGCTTACTAGTGAGTGACAGGCCTTATCTCATTCCAGAACACTGAGTTACTTGGGGGATTGCCCCCAAGTCAGGAAACATCTCTAGGCTTGCCAGGAGACTGTCCTGTTCTCAGCGTTTCCTTTTAATGTGATAAGAATCAGTAGCTGTCCTTTGCAAGCATGGTGTCCAGTCCTCTAAAACACTAAGAAAAAGGCTTTAAGGGGAGTGAGAGGAAAACCTGGCCTGCTGAACCAGGAAGTCTGGAGGACCCATAAGAAGGTGGGAATGAAGTATCAATGACCAATAGAAAAGGGCAAGACTGCCTGGAGGCACAGAGAGGCCAATAAAAGACTTGCGATCAATTTCAAATGGAGATGGTATTTACACCCCTGCAGGCCTTGGGGTCTTTATCTCTCTCAACTCTGCTCTTTCATGGGAGAGACCCACTTCCAACTAATTTTGAAAGAACTCTAAACTTTCTCTTTGTTCTTCTTAAATAAAATTTCTCTTTGTTACGCTGAAACTTGCGCAAGTAACTGACTTTCTATTCATGCTGCCTGTGCTGCTCCAGTATTATTTTCTGTGTTGTTCATTTTTGCTTTCAATTAACATCATGCCTCAGCTGAACTTTCTAGCTCAGTGGAATAATGGAATCAGGTCAACTAGGTTCAGGAACTGGATCCCTGACCCCAATAATAATCTTGTCATTAAATCTGTCTTCACAGGCCTGTGTCACTGGGCTGTGATCTTAACAAGTATTTCTTTGTTTTACTCCCTGCTTTGTTGAAATAATATGCTAGAAAAAGCTCAAGTTAGGTAGATGCCCTTTTCCCACTTGGGATAAGGCTCTGGTAAAGTCTTTTACCTTGGAGGGTGGCCTTTGTTACAGTGAATGTTTTGGGAGACTTTTTTGTTTTTGTTTTCCTCTTTGTGCCAAAGCCATCAGGGGTTTCTTCTTGACTCTTTACCCTGAGAATTTGGTGGAATTCCCAAAGGTAAAGCCCAGGAAAGTGTGGAGGCCCCATAACACAGTGTGCACCAGGAACTTTTCATTCTCACAATAGCCCATAGTCAACATCCATAATTCATCAAAGTTACCTGTAAGTATTACAGGTAAGTATTTTAAATTTATGACTGCAGGGACTTCTGCTTCGGGTCACCAAAGACAAATGATTCTCTAGTCTGCTTTGGAGGTGGCAGTTTAACAGGTGACCTCAGCTCTCTACTAGATCTAAGAAAGGTCATTCATTTTCAATTATGTTTAGTTTTTATCTTATGATGACGGAAAGTGACAACTTCCAAGTTCATTACGTGTTGAAGCTGAACCATTGTATGATTTTTCAGAGGTAAATTTGGCAAGGGGTTTGAAGTACTGATGCAAATGATTAGACTAAAGATTATTTTAAATCGTCTTCAAGGCTTGTTTCTAATGATAAAGTTAAGTGGAAAGGGCAATTGCAATGGATATCAGAGCTTAGTGGAATTTCCACTGGTCATGTTTGGAACAATTTGTGCATTACAACAAATGGTAAGTGGGATAAACTACAATACTAAACTAAAATGAGGAATCATTCATTTATATCGATACCCCAAAATAATAATTTCAAATGTTGGGGAGAGAAGAAGAAAAAGCTCTTATATACAGAAAAAATAATAAATATGAGAGAAATGATAAAATTAGAAAATCATCATATGCTGACACTGTACTTATGATTGATTCAAGCAATAATTATTAATGGATACCAACACCATCAAAGTTAGAATCATTGGAGAATAATATATTTACACAGTCTCGAGGCATCATTCCATAGATTACTTAAGAATCACAAAAAAAGAGTACCTTTCCAATGAAGAAAATTTGAAGGACACATTTTTTTTTTTTTTTTTTTGAGACAGAGCCTCAAGCTGTCACCCTGGGTAGAGCGCTGTGGCATCACAGCTCCAGCAACCTCCAACTCCTGGGCTCAAGCGAGTCTCCTGCCTCCGCCTCCCAAGGAGCTGGGACTACAGGCGCCAGCCACAACGCCCTGCTATTTTTTTGGTTGTAGCCGTCGTTGTTTGGCAGGCCCGCGCTGGATTTGAACCCGTCAGCTCAGGTGTATGTGGCTGCCACCCTAGCCGCTTGAGCCACAGGCGCCGAGCCTGAAGGACACAATTTAACCGAGTGATCAAAAGGGATACACTGATATCAAGCACTTCTTGACACAATGCTCTGGGAAGCACAGAGCATCACACATGATAGGTCCTGCCATAAATGTTTCACCCCAATCTAATGAAGAAAAAATACTCACTTTTGGAATAAAGTGCAAAACAATAGTTAGAACTCTAAAAATGTTAATATCTTAAATAGAAAATAGTGGTAAACTGATTTAGAAGGATAAAAAGGATAGGATAAAGAGACTGGAAAACTAAATGCAATCTGTGATTCTTCATTGGATCCTAGAAGGAGTGGCACAAATTCAAAGGAGTTTATTGGGACAACTCTGGAAATGTAAATATAGACTGTGTTTAAATAATAGCATTATATCTATGTTAAATTTTCTAGTAATAATGCTATTGTGGTTTATGGGAGAATTTTCTCATTTTAGGAGAAAAATGTTGAAATATTTGGCAGCGAATATTCTTATGCAATTAACTCTCAAATGGCTGATAAGGTAACAATTAGTAAGTCTAATTAAAGTCCTTATTACAACATTTCTGAAGGCTTGGTATTTTCAAAATTAAAAAAGAAAAAGTAAAAATGAGTGACAGTAGTAATAATCACTATAAAATGTAATTTTTATTCTTATGAGTGAGTGTTAGGTAGGTGTCATAAGGAGAATCAATCAAGCTTAACTTTGATCAATAAACACGTGGTATATGTGGATTACATTTTTTGTGAATGAGATCCCAGTCATAGTAAAATAGACAGCCAACCACACAGACATATAACCAAACACTCTTACCAAAGATATAGAATGTACAGAACTTTGGCATATAGTGGTAGGAAATTAAAAGTAATGTTTTGTATGCAATAAACTCACATATCGTGTATTATTGCTGCATAAATATGAAAATGCCACTAAAAAGATTAATGTTAAATGTAAATAATTGCAAAAAAAATGTTCTTCTACCTTCCTAAGGGTTTTGCACCAATCTATTTTCTTCAAAGGCCTGTCTTTTCACCGTGCTGGTTACTTTGACAACATGTGAAATAACAAGAACATACACTTAGCCTTGGCCCTAAAGTGTTCCTAAATAGGACACTTTTAACGATGCCTCTCTCCTGCAAGTGATGGTAAAGTGATTAAAACTACAGCAAAATCCAACATAAAGGTCAGAATGAGGATTGCCAACTCCTAGAAGAAAGAAAAGCGTGCCTAGGTAATGTTTTTATCCTTCCACATCCTCTCCTCTACTCACGAATTGTGCCGGGGCAAAGGGAAAAGTGAGTGTGTTCACAGACATGGTAGAACAGTAAGAACGGGTAGGGATATCAACTATTTTCTCTACTTGAGGCAAAAATCTTCTGTGTTGAGACATGTTTTATAAGTAGCTTCACTCCAATTACTGTCATTTGTGAACTATCTTTACCCTGAGGAATTTCAAGAGATTGATTTAAAAAAAAAAAAATCCTTACCTACTAAGCAGCAAACTCCACATTCAGCACTGCAGTGAAGTCCTTAACGGATTTAACATTTAACTCACCCGAAAATGAAGTTTTGCCTTTTTCCCTACCAATGTTTAAGAACAAGGAGTCTGCAAAGGTCAGTGTCACGGCTGGAGAAAGGGACGATGATTTCCAAAGGGGAGGAAGGAGTACATGGAACAGAACAAAGGGGGCTGCTAAAGAGGCTCTGTCCCTGCACATCCTGTCCTTTCTCACCATGGTGCCCTTTGATACTCGGAATTAGGGAGCGAATGAGGAGGCCGAGGAAAGGCAGAAACAAATCGGGAATTCCTCCCCCTGCCTCTTTGAGACTTACATTCTCCTTTGAAGCCCCATTTTCTCCTTTCTGAGATATTTGCATCTCAGAATCTGTAGAAGCTGAGTAGCACTGTTCAGACATTAAAATATAGTGAATGAATGAATACCTTGTGTAACAACCTGAATGGAACTGGAGATTGTTCTTTAAAGTATCACAAGAAAGGAAAAACAAACAGCACATGTACTCACTATTAAATTGGAAATAATCGATCACCACTCATGTGCACATATCATAGTAAAACTCAAGGAAAATCAAACAGGTGGGAGGAGGAGGAGGAGATGGGCATGTAATGGGTACAGTGTATGCTATCTGGGCCATGAGCACACTTCCAACTTTTACTCAATATATACAAAAGCCATTCTTGTGGGGCGGCGCCTGTGGCTCAAAGGAGTAGGGCACCAGCCCCATATGCTGGAGGTGGGAGGTTCAAACCCAGCCCTGGCCAAAAACTGCAAAAAAGAAAAAAAGCCATTCTTATAACCAAAACATTTGTACACCCATAATATTCTGGGGTGTGGAGGGGTTGGCAAGAAAGAATCTGTAGAAGGAAAGGACCTGAGACTGGCTGCACTAAAGTCTCAGAAATTGTCTTTCAATTCCCACGAACAGAGAAACTGTTGCTCAGGGGTGAGTGCAGAGCCAGGAGACAAAACTGCCTCAAGTTCTCAGGACATTCCTGATGCTGCTTCCTGTGTCTCAGGACCCTGGAATAACACTTGGAGGTTGGAGTTGACAGTTTGAGGGTTAAACCCCAGTTTTAATGTTTTTTTTTTTATTTGACCTTGAAGTGACTTAAGCTCTCAGAGTCTGAGTATCTTACATTTAAAAAGGGATGGGAGGGTGTTGATGGTGGTTAATATTAGCTGCCTCTTAGGTTAGTATAAGAATGGGATGAGATCATGTCTTGGGGGTCTGACGGTGGAACTCACTCAGGGAATAATGAACGGCTGGCCACTGAGGAAGGGCAAGGAGCACTGTCTTTCCTTTGAATCCCTTCATGGAGCCGCAGTGTTGTATATGAAGGCAGTGAGTGACATTCAGTCTAATTCTGGCTCCTCACTAATGTGGGAACACTACCCCAGGAACCCAAAACCTACTCAAAGTTCTAAAGCAATGTTTTTCTTTAATGTTCTTTTCCTCTCCTTCCAAAATTCGCTTTTGTACCCAAGAATCTCTTTCCCTATGCTTTTTCATAGTCTTAGTGTTTCACGTGGCATGTCCCATGTAACCATCTGTATAGGTCTTCACTCCTCCCTTACATTTGCTCTGTGAAGATACTACCTATCACCCCTCTAAACCTGTTGGTCCTCTGAAGCTAACTTCAGCTCTCTTTCCTTATTCTATTCACAAGATCTTGCACTAATAAGGGATCACAGACTTGATGTCCACAAAGTGAGCAGTTGTTTTGCTATCTTGGAGTTTTACCATTTGGGGAATTTTTCAAAATAAACTCAATTTGGAAATATTTTCATTATTTGAAATAAAATACCAAACAGTCTTTAAACATTAGGCATATTCTTTGAGACACTATTGGAATTCTTTTAGTTTTTCTAACTTTAAAAAAAAACGGCAAAGAAAAATAAAGTAATCCTAGATTTAAAATGGAAAAATATATGGGCCAGAACTCAGGGTTAAACCCCAAGCCCCACTTCCAAACCAGTCTCCCTAATTTTATTTTTGTTTTATTTTATTTTATTTTTTTAAAGACATAGTCTCACTTTGTCGTCTTTGGTAGAGTGCTGTGACGTCACAGCTCACAGCAACCTCCAGCTCTTGGCAATTCTCTTGCCTCAGCCCCCCGAGTAGCTGGGACTACAGGCACCCACCACAACGCCCGGCTATTTTTTGTTGCGGTTTGGCTGGAGCCAGGTTTGAACTGCCACCCTCGGTATATGGGGCTGATGCCCTACTCACTGAGCCACAGGCGCCACCTCCCAATCTCCCTCATTTTAAATGGTGGCATGATAGTTGATTCTATACTTATTCTTCAAAGTCTTCAGATTTTTTTTAAAAAAATCTTTGTTTAAGCAGAGTATTAGTCCTTGTCAAGAAATATGGTTGCATTATGGCTTTCTGAAAATATGTTTCAGTCATACATATTTGGGCACACAGTTTGGAAAATTCAAATGAAACTTCTCAGGATTTAGTTCATCACAGAGCCCAGGCTAAGTGCCTTAGGAAAATTGACTTTTCACTGCCTTATTGTGGTTGTCACATTCTTAAACTATGAGTTTCTCCTTACTAAAATCCATTAGTTTTCTGAAACTTTAGGTTTTATAATTAATGAGATCACAATATTGTTCTTATGTAGAGTTTCTTGTCACCATGTGGTAATCTGAAGTGGTATTTGGAAGGTAATAATAAGCTTTTTATCACCCTCACCAGGTTTAAATTTATGTCCATTTTAACAACCTTTCTGACAAACATGTATGTCTAACCTCCTGGACAAGTCAACCCATAATAGTATCCTCTCCATACCGGACACCAAGATAGCTTACCAAGACATCTAGATCCTTCATCCCCAAAATATTGTTCAACCCTAAACCTGAGGCTTTTTCCGTTACTCATAAATGAACTATACCCTCTTAGTTACTGAAATTAAAAACAAATGAGCAAGAAGTCTCTGATACCTTTATGTACTTCCCACCTACCCTAACAACAAAAATATGTAAAAATTCAGATGTCGTTTCCCATTTCTGAAGAAACGAAAAACTCAAACACTAGTTCTGAAGAAAGGAAGAACTCAAACTCCAGCATTTGCTTCTTTTTAATAATTTAGTAAGATTCCCCCAAAGGGTACTTGCTGTCAAGATGTCTCTGAATGTGTACTGAAACCTCTGTTTTTAGAACAGCATATAAACTCTCTCTGCAAGATCTTCTAAGCTCATCATCTTCATAAATGATCCTGTGTTTCTCACTAAAACTATGTATTAATGCAAAGAGGAAAAGAGTAAAGCCTCTTTGTATATCCCTGCCGATGCACATACTAAGTTTTCAAAACAAGATGTCATTCTAGAAATAAAATAAATGCAGGAAACTTTCCTCTTGGAAATACTTTTCAGAGACAAAGGCTAAATGAATAGTATTAAGGGTAAAAAGAGCATGACAATTATTCTTTCATTTGTTGGAAAGTCTACATAGAAAGATAATCACATTGGGATCTTGGCCATGTTGAAATTCTGGGAGAAATCTGCAGGGCAAATATTCCTGGGCTGGCACCCTTGGGAGAAGTCTCCCTTAAATTCCTCACAGTTGGACTCTGGAGACAAGCAGCTGGCCTGCATGCCAAGGGAAGGAAGGGAAAGAGAACTACTAAGCTGATTTCTGAGGAAGCTGGCCCCCAACCCAAGTGTGAAAATTACAGCCAAGACTCTGATTATTTGTCACTTTTTTTCCTGTTGTTTTGAATCAGTAATCACATCTCTCTGGAAGCAGATGTTCATAAAATTGTTGCCAACCACATTTTACTCAGTCTCTAATCAATTATTTGCTTAAGCTTTCTAAATTAAAGATACATCAGTTAAAGATCGATTGACCGTACACAAAAAAATTCAATAACACTGAGAACAATGATCGATTTCCAAATCTTGTTCGTTCAGAGGTGAATAACTTCCTCCTTTTTTTATTATTTTAGCAGAAAGATCAAGACTTAATGTTTTCAAGGGAGCTTTTTCTAACAAAACTTGCACCATTCCCTAAATAAGCATTTTGCCTCTTCTTTTTCCATTAATAACTGTTAATAACTGTTTTTAACTCCCTTTAGTAACTGTTCATATGAATAAATTCATGATTAAAATATATCTCTCATGATTTGATTGCTTTCTTAATTTCTTAAGATTAGTCAGCATGTTCTTCTTTACTATGAGCCATAAGAGCCTAAGAACACTTCAAATATTTTGTAAATAATTTAATTCTATTGGCTATTGAACAGATACCTATGAGAAAAATAAATTACATTTTTTACTCTCACTAAATTTTGAAATATTATAATTGCTTTAATACAAAACACTATACTTAATTATCAGGAAATCTAGTATTTGTAATATAAAAATTAATTAAGTATATTAACCACGACAGTTTCATTTTATTATAAGAATTGGTGGGTGTTGTTTTCTCACTATCTGTTATTTTCATGTCTGCAGGACATTTTTTGTTTCAGAGTCTGATTGCTTTCTTTTATACGTTTCCTCATCTGACTTGGCCTTCTAAAATGAAGTTCTACAAGGATATCTATGTGTCATCAGCCAGCTACATAGAAAGATGTTTTAGAATGATAAAGGTTACTAGGTACTCCCATGATATAAATTCCAATAGATCATTAAAGATGTAATAACATACTATACATTTCACATCTTACCACGCTTAGCAATTTCAATATGGTTAAAAGAAAATAGAAATTGAAATTTACTAACTTGAATTATTTCCAATAACTTTGGAGCTATCATTCTAACACATTCTCATCATAATTAAACTACAAGCCCAATGCAAAAAAATTAGCTAAGTAGGTCAGACTGCTGAGAGCCCCGGCACTAAGTTTATTTATGATTGAGCAAGAATGCTCTCCCACGGAAGAATGAAAACGATGTGATAAATCTACCTTGTGCTTATAAAGAAGTGACTTAATGAGAAACTCAAAGTATTTTCTGATAATATCAAACAGTTCTTTAAAGTCCTGTAACTTTATTCTCATATTCCTTCTCTCTCTCTCTTTCTCTCTCTCTCTCTCTCTCTCTCTCTCTCCCTCTCTCTCTCTCTCTCTCTCTCTTGCACATACATTTTAATGTTATGGAGAAATGTGCCCATTCTTGTTACAGCCAGGATCTGTCTAGTGCGCCATTAGTCTATTGTCCATTATTTTTTAACTAGAAGAACAAAACTTAATTTCTTAAATCTTAGGTATACAAAGATAGCCTCTTTTTTTAGTTATTTAAATAAATAAACCCCATCTATATATTTCTTTTCTTTTTTTTTATTGAATCATAGCTGTGTACATTAATTCACTCATGGGGTACAGTGTGCGGGCTTCACATACAATCTGAGATATTTTCATCTGCCTGATTGACATAACATTCATGAGATTTTCTCATTTACTGTGTGAAAA